>CANTUQ010000216.1:0-241489 GCA_947683425.1 Excoecaria cochinchinensis
TAGGGAAATCCATGAAAATTCGTCAGATCCCGACGAGGCCGATTCTCGATGCGTTGTGACCGGCAAGCTTCCAGTAGCTATTCCAATCAAGTTTTCCCGGATTGTTGGACTCGGATCCAAAATTTCACCACTTTTTACGATTTTTCGATTTTGGCGATTTTCCCTAGGGGTACCCCTAGGGAAATCTGTGAAAATTCATCAGATCCCGACAAGGCCGATTCTCGATGCGTTGTCACCGGCAAGCTTCCAGTAGCTATTCCAATCAAGTTTTCTCGGATTGTTGGACTCGGAACCAAAATTTCACCACTGTTTACGATTTTTCGATTCTGGCAATTTTCCCTAGGGGTACCCCTAGGGAAATCCGTGAAAATTCGTCAGATCCAGACGAGGCCGATTCTCGATGCGTTGTGACCGGCAAGCTTCCAGTAGGTATTCCAATCAAGTTTTCCCGGATTGTTGGACTCGGATCCAAAATTTCACCACTTTTTACGATTTTTCGATTCTGGCGAATTTCCCTAGGGGTACCCCTAGGGAAATCCATGAAAATTCGTCAGATCCCGACGAGACCGATTCTCGATACGTTGTGACCGGCAAGCTTCCAGTAGCTATTCCAATCAAGTTTTCCCGGATTGTTGGACTCGGATCCAAAATTTCACCACTTTTTACAATTTTTCGATTCTGGCGATTTTCCCTAGGGGTACCCCTAGGGAAATCCGTGAAAATTCGTCAGATCCCGACGCGGCCTATTCTCGATGCGTTGTGACCGGCAAGCTTCCAGTAGCTATTGCAATAAAGTTTTCCCGGATTGTTGGACTCGGATCCAAAATTTCACCACTTTTTACGATTTTTCGATTCTGGCGAATTTCCCTAGGGGTACCCCTAGGGAAATCCATGAAAATTCGTCAGATCCCGACGAGGCCGATTCTCGATGCGTTGTGACCGGAAAGCTTCCCATAGCTATTCCAATCAAGGTTTCCCGGATTGTTGGACTCGGATCCAAAATTTCACCACTTTTTACGATTTTTCGATTCTGGCGATTTTCCCTAGGGGTACCCCTATGGAAATCCGTGAAAATTCGTCAGATCCCGACGAGGCCTATTCTCGATGCGTTGTGACCGAAAAGCTTCCTGTAGATATTCCAATCAAGTTTTCCGGATTGTTGGACTCGGATCCAAAATTTCACCACTTTTTACGATTTTTCGATTCTGGCGATTTTCCCTAGGGGTACCCCTAGGGAAATCCATGAAAATTCGTCAGATCCCGACGAGGCCGATTCTCGATGCGTTGTGACCGGCAGGCTTCCAGTAGCTATTCCAATCAAGTTTTCCCGGATTGTTGGACTCTGATCCAAAATTTCACCACTTTTTACGATTTTTCGATTTTGGCGATTTTCCCTAGGGGTACCCCTAGGGAAATCCGTGAAAATTCGTCAGATCCCGACAAGGCCGATTCTCGATGCGTTGTGACCGGCAAGCTTCCAGTAGCTATTCCAATCAAGTTTTCTCGGATTGTTGGACTCGGATCCAAAATTTCACCACTGTTTACGATTTTTCGATTCTGGCGATTTTCGCTAGGGGTACCCCTAGGGAAATCCGTCAGATCCCGACGAGGCCGATTCTCGATGCGTTGTGACCGGCAAGCTTCCAGTA
The DNA here is from genome assembly GCA_947683425.1 of Excoecaria cochinchinensis. Lineage (NCBI taxonomy): Eukaryota > Viridiplantae > Streptophyta > Magnoliopsida > Malpighiales > Euphorbiaceae > Excoecaria > Excoecaria cochinchinensis. Next base: position 1,650 of record CANTUQ010000216.1, read on the forward strand.
GCTATTCCAATCAAGTTTTCCCGGATTGTTGGACTCGGATCTAAAATTTCACCACTTTTTACGATTTTTCGATTCTGGCGATTTTCCCTAGGGGTACCCCTAGGGAAATCCGTGAAAATTCGTCAGATCCCGACGAGGCCTATTCTCGATGCGTTGTGACCGGCAAGCTTTCAGTAGCTATTGCAATAAAGTTTTCCCGGATTGTTGGACTCGGATCCAAAATTTCACCACTTTTTACGATTTTTCGATTCTGGCGAATTTCCCTAGGGGTACCCCTAGGGAAATCCATGAAAATTCGTCAGATCCCGACGAGGCCGATTCTCGATGCGTTGTGACCGGAAAGCTTCCCATAGCTATTCCAATCAAGTTTTCCCGGATTGTTGGACTCGGATCAAAAATTTCACCACTTTTTACGATTTTTCGATTCTGGCGAATTTCCCTAGGGGTACCCCTAGGGAAATCCATGAAAATTCGTCAGATCCCGACGAGGCCGATTCTCGATGCGTTGTGACCGGAAAGCTTCCCGTAGCTATTCCAATCAAGTTTTCCCGGATTGTTGGACTCGGATCAAAAATTTCACCACTTTTTACGATTTTTCGATTCTGGCGATTTTCCCTAGGGGTACCCCTAAGGAAATCCGTGAAAATTCGTCAGATCCCGACGAGGCCTATTCTCGATGCGTTGTGACCGGAAAGCTTCCAGTAGATATTCCAATCAAGTTTTCCCGGATTGTTGGACTCGGATCCAAAATTTCACCACTTTTTACGATTTTTCGATTCTGGCAATTTTCCCTAGGGGTACCCCTAGGGAAATCCATGAAAATTCGTCAGATCCCGACGAGGCCGATTCTCGATGCGTTGTGACCGGCAAGCTTCCAGTAGCTATTCCAATCAAGTTTTCCTGGATTGTTGGACTCGGATCCACAATTTCACCACTTTTTACGATTTTTCGATTTTGGCGATTTTCCCTAGGGGTACCCCTAGGGAAATCCGTGAAAATTCGTCAGATCCCGACGAGGCCGATTCTCGATGCGTTGTGACCGGCAAGCTTCCAGTAGCTATTCCAATGAAGTTTTCCCGTATTGTTGGACTCGGATCAAAAATTTCACCACTTTTTACGATTTTTCTATTCTGGCGATTTTCTCTAGGGGTACCCCTAGGGAAATCCGTCAGATCCCGACGAGGCCGATTCTCGATGCGTTGTGACCGGCAATCTTCCAGTAGCTATTCCAATCAAGTTTTCCCGGATTGTTGGACTCGAATCAAAAATTTCACCACTTTTTACGATTTTTCGATTCTGGCGATTTTCTCTACGGGTACCCCTAGGGAAATCCGTCAGATCCCTACGAGGCCGATTCTCGATGCGTTGTGACCGGCAAGCTTCCAGTAGCTATTCCAATCAAGTTTTCTCGGATTGTGGGACTCGGATCCAAAATTTCACCACTGTTTATGATTTTTCGATTCTGGCGATTTTCCCTAGGGGTACCCCTAGGGAAATCCGTCAGATCCCGACGAGCCCGATTCTCGATGCGTTGTGATCGGCAAGCTTCCAGTAGCTATTCCAATCAAGTTTTCCCGGATTGTTGGACTCAGATCCAAAATTTCACCACTTTTTACGATTTTTCGATTCTGGCGATTTTCCCAAGGGGTACCCCTAGGGAAATCCGTGAAAATTCGTCAGATCCCAACGAGGCCGATTCTCGATGCGTTGTGACCGCAAGCTTCCAGTAGATATTCCAATCAAGTTTTCCCGGATTGTTGGACTCGGATCAAAAATTTCACCACTTTTTACGATTTTTCGATTCTGGCGATTTTCCCAAGGGGTACCCCTAGGGAAATCCGTGAAAATTCGTCAGATCCCGACGAGGCCGATTCTCGATGCGTTGTGACCGGAAAGCTTCCCGTAGCTATTCCAATCAAGTTTTCCCGGATTGTTGGACTCGGATCAAAAATTTCACCACTTTTTACGATTTTTCGATTCTGGCGATTTTCCCGAGGGGTACCCCTAGGGAAATCCGTGAAAATTCGTCAGATCCCGACGAGGCCTATTCTCGATGCGTTGTGACCGGCAAGCTTCCAGTAGCTATTGCAATCAAGTTTTCCCGGATTGTTGGACTCGGATCCAAAATTTCACCACTTTTTACGATTTTTCAATTCTGGCGAATTTCCCTAGGGGTACCCCTAGGGAAATCCATGAAAATTCGTCAGATCCCGACGAGGCCGATTCTCGATGCGTTGTGACCGGCAAGCTTCCAGTAGCTATTCCAATCAAGTTTTCTCGGATTGTTGGACTCGGATCCAAAATTTCACCACTGTTTACGATTTTTCGATTCTGGCGATTTTCCCTAGGGGTACCCCTAGGGAAATCCGTCAGATCCCTACGAGGCCGATTCTCGATGCGTTGTGACCGGCAAGCTTCCAGTAGCTATTCCAATCAAGTTTTCCCGGATTGTTGGACTCGGATCCAAAATTTCACCACTTTTTACGATTTTTCGATTCTGGCGATTTTCCCTAGGGATACACCTAGGGAAATCCGTGAAAATTCGTCAGATCCCGACGAGGCCGATTCTCGATTCGTTGTGACCGGAAAGCTTCCCGTAGCTATTCCAATCAAGTTATCCCGGATTGTTGGACTCGGATCAAAAATTTCACCACTTTTTACGATTTTTCGATTCTGGCGATTTTCCCTAGGGGTACCCCTAGGGAAATCCGTGAAAATTCGTCAGATCCCGACGAGGCCTATTCTCGATGCGTTGTAACCGGCAAGCTTCCAGTAGCTATTGCAATCAAGTTTTCCCGGATTGTTGGACTCGGATCCAAAATTTCACCACTTTTTAAGATTTTTCGATTCTGGCGATTTTCCCTAGGGGTACCCCTAGGGAAATCCATGAAAATTCGTCCGATCCCGACGAGGCCGATTCTCGATGCGTTGTGACCGGCAAGCTTCCAGTAGCTATTCCAATCAAGTTTTCCCGGATTGTTGGACTCGGATCCAAAATTTCACCACTTTTTACGATTTTTCGATTTTGGCGATTTTCCCTAGGGGTACCCCTAGGGAAATCCGTGAAAATTCGTCAGATCCCGACAAGGCCGATTCTCGATGCGTTGTGACCGGCAAGCTTCCAGTAGCTATTCCAATCAATTTTTCTCGGATTGTTGGACTCGGATCAAAAATTTCACCACTGTTTACGAATTTTCGATTCTGGCGATTTTCCCTAGGGGTACCCCTAGGGAAATCCGTCAGATCCCGACGAGGCCGATTCTCGATGCGTTGTGACCGGCAAGCTTCCAGTAGCTATTCCAATCAAGTTTTCCCGGATTGTTGGACTCGGATCCAAAATTTCAACACTTTTTACGATTTTTCGATTCTGGCGATTTTCCCTAGGGGTACCCCTACGGAAATCCGTGAAAATTCGTCAGATCCAGACGAGGCCGATTCTCGATGCGTTGTGACCGGCAAGCTTCCAGTAGCTATTCCAATCAAGTTTTCCCGGATTGTTGGACTCGGATCCAAAATTTCACCACTTTTTACGATTTTTCGATTCTGGCGATTTTCCCTAGGGATACACCTAGGGAAATCCGTGAAAATTCGTCAGATCCCGACGAGGCCGATTCTCGATGCGTTGTGACCGGAAAGCTTCCCGTAGCTATTCCAATCAAGTTATCCCGGATTGTTGGACTCGGATCAAAAATTTCACCACTTTTTACGATTTTTCGATTCTGGCGAATTTCCCTAGGGGTACCCCTAGGAAATCCATGAAAATTCGTCAGATCCCGACGAGGCCGATTCTCGATGCGTTGTGACCGGAAAGCTTCCCGTAGCTATTCCAATTAAGTTTTCCCGGATTGTTGGACTCGGATCAAAAATTTCACCACTTTTTACGATTTTTCGATTCTGGCGATTTTCCCTAGGGGTACCCCTAGGGAAATCCGTGAAAATTCGTCAGATCCCGACGAGGCCTATTCTCGATGCGTTGTGACCGGCAAGCTTCCAGTAGCTATTGCAATCAAGTTTTCCCGGATTGTTGGACTCGGATCCAAAATTTCACCACTTTTTACGATTTTTCAATTCTGGTGAATTTCCTTAGGGGTACCCTTAGGGAAATCCATGAAAATTCGTCAGATCCCGACGAGGCCGATTCTCGATGCGTTGTGACCGGCAAGCTTCCAGTAGCTATTCCAATCAAGTTTTCTCGGATTGTTGGACTCGGATCCAAAATTTCACCACTGTTTACGATTTTTCGATTCTGGCGATTTTCCCTAGGGGTACCCCTAGGGAAATCCGTCAGATCCCGACGAGGCCGATTCTCGATGCGTTGTGACCGGCAAGCTTCCAGTAGCTATTCCAATCAAGTTTTCCCGGATTGTTGGACTCGGATCCAAAATTTCACCACTTTTTACGATTTTTCGATTCTGGCGATTTTCCCTAGGGATACACCTAGGGAAATCCGTGAAAATTCGTCAGATCCCAACGAGGCCGATTCTCGATGTTTTGTGACCGGAAAGCTTCCCGTAGCTATTCCATTCAAGTTTTCCCGGATTGTTGGACTCGGATCAAAAATTTCACCACTTTTTACGATTTTTCGATTCTGGCGATTTTCCCTAGGGGTACCCCTAGGGAAATCCGTGAATATTCGTCAGATCCCGACGAGGCCTATTCTCGATGGGTTGTGATCGGCAAGCTTCCAGTAGCTATTCCAATCAAGTTTTCCCGGATTGTTGGACTCGGATCCAAAATTTCACCACTTTTTACGATTTTTCGATTCTGGCGATTTTCCCTAGGGGTACCCCTAGGGAAATCCGTGAAAATCCGTCAGATCCCGACGAGGCCGATTCTCGATGCGTTGTGACCGGCAAGCTTCCAGTAGCTATTCCAATCAAGTTTTCCCGGATTGTTGGACTCGGATCCAAAATTTCACCACTTTTTACGATTTTTCGATTCTGGCGATTTTCCCTAGGGGTACACCTAGGAAAATCCGTGAAAATTCGTTAGATCCAGACGAGGCCGATTCTCGATGCGTTGTGACCGGCAAGCTTCCAGTAGGTATTCCAATCAAGTTTTCCTGGATTGTTGGACTCGGATCCAAAATTTCACCACTTTTTACGATTGTTCGATTCTAGCGAATTTCCCTAGGGGTACCCCTAGGGAAATACATGAAAATTCATCAGATCCCGACGAGGCCGATTCTTGATGCGTTGTGACCGGCAAGCTTCCAGTAGCTATTCCAATCAAGTTTTCCCGGATTGTTGGACTCGGATCCAAAATTTCACCACTTTTTACGATTTTTCGATTCTGGCGATTTTCCCTAGGGGTACCCCTAGGGAAATCCGTCAGATCCCGACGAGGCCGATTCTCGATACGTTGTGACCGGCAAGCTTCCAGTAGCTATTCCAATCAAGTTTTCCCGGATTGTTGGACTCGGATCCAAAATTTCACCACTTTTTACGATTTTTCGATTTTGGCGATTTTCCCTAGGGGTACCCCTAGGGAAATCCATAAAAATTTGTCAGATCCCGACGAGGCCGATTCTCGATGCGTTGTGACCGGCAAGCTCCCAGTAGCTATTCCAATCAAGTTTTCCCGGATTTTTGGACTCGGATCCAAAATTTCAACACTTTTTACGATTTTTCGATTCTGGCGATTTTCCCTAGGGGTACCCCTAGGGAAATCCATGAAAATTTGTCAGATCCCGACGAGGCCGATTCTCGATGCGTTGTGACCGGCAAGCTTCCAGTAGCTATTCCAATCAAGTTTTCCCGGATTGTTGGACTCGGATCCAAAATTTCACCACTTTTTACGATTTTTCGATTTTGGCGATTTTCCCTAGGGGTACCCCTAGGGAAATCCGTGAAAATTTGTCAGATCCCGACGAGGCCGATTCTTGATGCGTTGTGACCGGCAAGCTTCCAGTAGCTATTCCAATCAAGTTTTCTCGGATTGTTGGACTCGGATCCAAAATTTCACCACTGTTTACGATTTTTCGATTCTGGCGATTTTCCCTAGGGGTACCCCTAGGGAAATCCGTCAGATCCCGATGAGGCCGATTCTCGATGCGTTGTGACCGGCAAGCTTCCAGTAGCTATTCCAATCAAGTTTTCCCGGTTAGTTGGACTCGGATCCAAAATTTCACCACTTTTTACGATTTTTCGATTCTGGCGATTTTCCCAAGGGGTACCCCTAGGGAAATCCGTGAAAATTCGTCAGATCCCAACGAGGCCGATTCTCGATGCGTTGTGACCGGCAAGCTTCCAGTAGATATTCCAATCAAGTTTTCCCGGATTGTTGGACTCGGATCCAAAATTTCACCACTTTTTACGATTTTTCGATTCTGGCAATTTTTCCTAGGGGTACCCCTAGGGAAATCCATGAAAATTCGTCAGATCCCGACGAGGCCGATTCTCGATGCGTTGTGACCGGCAAGCTTCCAGTAGCTATTCCAATCAAGTTTTCCCGATTGTTGGACTCGGATCCAAAATTTCACCACTTTTTACGATTTTTCGATTCTGGCGATTTTCCCTAGGGGTACCCCTAGGGAAATCCGTGAAAATTCGTCAGATCCCGACGAGGGCCGATCCTCGATGCGTTGTGACCGCAAGCTTCCAGTAGATATTCCAATCAAGTTTTCCCGGATTGTTGGACTCGGATCCAAAATTTCACCACTTTTTACGATTTTTCGATTCTGGCGATTTTCCCTAGGGGTACCCCTAGGGAAATCCATGAAAATTCGTCAGATCCCGACGAGGCCGATTCTCGATGCGTTGTGACCGGCAAGCTTCCAGTAGCTATTCCAATCAAGTTTTCCCGGATTGTTGGACTCGGATCCAAAATTTCAGCACTTTTTACGATTTTTCGATTTTTGCGATTTTCCCTAGTGGTACCCCTAGGGAAATCCGTGAAAATTCGTCAGATCCCGACAAGGCCGATTCTCGATGCGTTGTGACCGGCAAGCTTCCAGTAGCTATTCCAATCAAGTTTTCCCGGATTGTTGGACTCGGATCAAAAATTTCACCACTTTTTACGATTTTTCGATTCTGGCGATTTTCCCTAGGGGTACCCCTAGGGAAATCCGTGAAAATTCGTCAGATCCCGATGAGGCCGATTCTCGATGCGTTGTGACCGGCAAGCTTTCAGAAGCTATTCCAATCAAGATTTCCCGGATTGTTGGACTCGGATCAAAAATTTCACCACTTTTTACGATTTTTCGATTCTGGCGATTTTCCCTAGGGGTACCCCTAGAGAAATACGTGAAAATTCGTCATATCCCGACGAGGCCCATTCTCGATGCGTTGTGACCGGAAAGCTTCCCGTAGCTATTCCAATCAAGTTTTCCAGGATTGTTGGACTCGGACCCAAAATTTCACCACTTTTTACGATTTTTCGATTCTGACGATTTTCCCTAGGGGTTCGATTCTGGCGATTTTCCCTAGGGGTACCCCTAGGGAAATCCGTGAAAATTCGTCAAATCCCGACGAGGCCGATTCTCGTTGCGTTGTGACCGGCAAACTTCCAGTAGCTATTCCAATCAAGTTTTCCCGGATTGTTGGACTCGGATCAAAAATTTCACCACTTTTTACGATTTTTCGATTCTGCCGATTTTCCCTAGGGGTACCCCTAAGGAAATCCATGAAAATTCGTCAGATCCCGACGAGGCCTATTCTCGATGCGTTGTGACTGGCAAGCTTCCAGTAGCTATTGCAATCAAGTTTTCCCGGATTGTTGGACTCGGATCCAAAATTTCGATTCTGGTGAATTTCCCTAGGGGTACCCCTAGGGAAATCCATGAAAATTCGTCAGATCCCGACTAGGCCGATTCTCGATGCGTTGTGACCGGAAAGCTTCCTGTAGCTATTCCAATCAAGTTTTCCCGGATTGTTGGACTCGGATCAAAAATTTCACCACTTTTTACGATTTTTCGATTCTGCCGATTTTCCCTAGGGGTACCCCTAGGGAAATCCGTGAAAATTCGTCAGATCCCGACGAGGCCTATTCTCGATGCGTTGTGACTGGCAAGCTTCCAGTAGCTATTGCAATCAAGTTTTCCCGGATTGTTGGACTCGGATCCAAAATTTCAATTCTGGTGAATTTCCCTAGGGGTACCCCTAGGGAAATCCATGAAAATTCGTCAGATCCCGACGAGGCCGATTCTCGATGCGTTGTGACCGGAAAGCTTCCCGTAGCTATTCCAATCAAGTTTTCCCGGATTGTTGGACTCGGATCAAAAATTTCACCACTTTTTACGATTTTTCGATTCTGGCGATTTTCCCTAGGGGTACCCCTAGGGAAATCCGTGAAAATTCGTCAGATCCCGACGAGGCCTATTCTCGATGCGTTGTGACCGGCAAGCTTCCAGTAGCTATTCCAATCAAGTTTTCCCGGATTGTTGGACTCGGATCCAAAATGTCACCACTTTTTACGATTTTTCGATTCTGGCGAATTTCCCTAGGGGTACCCCTAGGGAAATCCATGAAAATTCGTCAGATCCCGACGAGGCCGATTCTCGATGCGTTGTGACCGGAAAGCTTCCCGTAGCTATTCCAATCAAGTTTTCCCGGATTGTTGGACTCGGATCAAAAATTTCACAACTTTTTACGATTTTTCGATTCTGGCGATTTTCCCTAGGGGTACCCCTAGGGAAATCCGTGAAAATTCGTCAGATCCCGACGAGGCCTATTCTCGATGCGTTGTGACCGGCAAGCTTCCTGTAGCTATTCCAATCAAGTTTTCCCGGATTGTTGGACTCGGATCCAAAATTTCACCACTTTTTACGATTTTTCGATTCTGGCGAATTTCCCTAGGGGTACCTCTAGGGAAATCCGTGAAAATTCGTCAGATCCCGACGAGGCCGATTCTCGATGCGTTGTGACCGGCAAGCTTCCCGTAGCTATTCCAATCAAGTTTTCCCCGATTGTTGGACTCGGATCCAAAATTTCACCACTTTTTACGATTTTTCGATTCTGGCGATTTTCCCTAGGGGTACCCCTAGGGAAATCCGTGAAAATTCGTCAGATCCTGACGAGGCTGATTCTCGATGCGTTGTGACCGGCAAGCTTCAGTAGCTATTCCAATCAAGTTTTCCTGGATTGTTGGACTCGGATCAAAAATTTCACCACTTTTTACGATTTTTCTATTCTGGCGATTTTCCCTAGGGGTACCCCTAGGGAAATCCGTTAGATCCCGACGAGGCCGATTCTCGATGCGTTGTGACCGGCAAGCTTCCAGTAGCTATTCCAATCAAGTTTTCCCGGATTGTTGGACTCAGATCCAAAATTTCATCACTTTTTACGATTTTTCGATTATGGCGATTTTCCCTAGGGGTACCCCTAGCAAAATCCGTGAAAATTCGTCAGATCCCGACGAGGCCGATTCTCGATGCGTTGTGATCGGCAAGCTACCAGTAGCTATTCCAATCAAGTTTTCCCGTATTGTTGGACTCGGATCCAAAATTTCACCACTTTTTACGATTTTTCGATTCTGACGATTTTCCCTAGGGGTACCCCTAGGGAAATCCGTCAGATCCCGACGATCCGATTCTCGATGCGTTGTGAACGGCAAGCTTCCAGTAGCTATTCCAATCAAGTTTTCCCGGATTGTTGGACTCGGATCAAAAATTTCACCACTTTTTACGATTTTTCGATTCTGGCGATTTTCCCTAGGGGTACCTTTAGGGAAATCCGTCAGATCCCACCGAGGGCGATTCTCGATGCGTTGTGACCGGCAAGCTTCCAGTAGCTATTCCAATCAAGTTTTCCCTGATTGTTGGACTCGGATCCAAAATTTCACCACTTTTTACGATTTTTAGATTCTGGCGATTTTCCCTAGGGGTACCCCTAGGGAAATCCGTCAGATCCCGACGAGGCCGATTCTCGATGCGTTGTGACCGGCAAGCTTCCAGTAGCTATTCCAATCAAGTTTTCCTGGATAGTTGGACTCGGATCCAAAATTTCACCACTTTTTACGATTTTTCGATTCTGGCGATTTTCCCTAGGGGTACCCCTAGGGAAATCCGTCAGATCCCGACGAGGCCGATTCTCGATGCGTTGTGACCGGCAAGCTTCCAGTAGCTATTCCAATAAAGTTTTCCCTGATTGTTGGACTCGGATCCAAAATTTCACCACTTTCTACTATTTTTCGATTTTGGCGATTGCCCTAGGGGTACCCCTAGGGAAATCCGTGAAAATTCGTCAGATCCCGACGAGGCCGATTCTCGATGCGTTGTGACCGGCAAGCTTCCAGTAGCTATTCCAATCAAGTTTTCCCGGATTGTTGGACTCGGATAAAAAATTTCACCACTTTTTACGATTTTTCGATTCTGGCGATTTTCCCTAGGGGTACCCCTAGGGAAATCCGTCAGATCCCGACGAGGGCGATTCTCGATGCGTTGTGACCGGCAAACTTCCAGTAAATATTCCAATCAAGTTTTCCCGGATTGTTGGACTCGGATCCAAAATTTCACCACTTTTTACGATTTTTAGATTCTGGCGATTTTCCCTAGGGGTACCCCTAAGGAAATCCGTCAGATCCCGACGAGGCCGATTCTCGATGCGTTGTGACCGGCAAGCTTCCAGTAGCTATTCCAATCAAGTTTTCCCGGATTGTTGGACTCGGATCCAAAATTTCACCCTTTTTACTATTTTTCGATTCTGGCGATTTTCCCTAGGGGTAACCCTAGGGAAATCCGTCAGTTCCCGACGAGGCGATTCTCGATGCGTTGTGACCAGCAAGCTTCCAGTAGCTATTCCAATAAACTTTTCCCAGATTGTTGGACTCGAATCCAAAATTTCACCACTTTTTACGATTTTTCGATTCTGGCGATTTCCCTAGGGGTACCCCTAGGGAAATCCGTGAAAATTCGTCAGATCTCGACGAGGCCGATTCTCGATGCGTTGTGACCGGCAAGCTTCCAGTAGCTATTCCAATCAAGTTTTCCCGGATTGTTGGACTCGGATCAAAAATTTCACCACTTTTTACGATTTTTCGATTCTGGCGATTTTCCCTAGGGGTACCCATAGGGAAATCCGTGAAAATTCGTCAGATCCCGACGAGGCGATTCTCGATGCGTTGTGACCGGCAAGCTTCCAGTAGCTATTCCAATCAAGTTTTCCTGGATTGTTGGACTCGGATCACAAATTTCACCACTTTTACGATTTTTCGATTCTGGCGATTTTCCCTAGGGGTACCCCTAGGGAAATCCGTCAGATCCCGACGAGGCCGATTCTCGATGCGTTGTGACCGGCAAAATTCCAGTAGCTATTCAAATCAATTTTTCCCGGATTGTTGGACTCGGATCAAAAATTTCACCAGTTTTTACGATTTTTCGATTCTTTCGATTTTCCCTAGGGGTACCCCTGGAAAATCCGTGAAAATTCTTCAGATCCCGACGAGGCCGATTCTCGATGCGTTGTGACCGGCAAGCTTCCAGTAGCTATTCCAATCAAGTTTTCCCGGATTGTTGGACTCGGATCCAAAATTTCACCACTTTTTACGATTTTTCGATTCTGGCGATTTTTTCTAGGGGTACCCCTAGGGAAATCCGTGAAAATTCGTTAGATCCCGACGAGGTCGATTCTCGATGCGTTGTGACCGGCAAGCTTCCAGTAGCTATTCCAATAAAGTTTTCCCGGATTGTTGGACTCGGATCCAAAATTTCACCACTTTTTACGATTTTTCGATTCTGGCGATTTTCCCTAGGGGTACCCCTAGGGAAATCCGTCAGATCCCGACGAGGGCGATTCTCGATGCGTTGTGACCGGCAAACTTCCAGTAGATATTCCAATCAAGTTTTCCCGGATTGTTAGACTCAGATCCTAAATTTCACCACTTTTTACGATTTTTAGATTCTGGCGATTTTTCCTAGGGGTACCCCTAGGGAAATCCGTCAGATCCCGACAAGGCCGATTCTCGATGCGTTGTGACCGGCAAGCTTTCAGTAGCTATTCCAATCAAGTTTTCCCGGATTGTTGGACTCGGATCCAAAATTTCACCACTTTTTACGATTTTTAGATTCTGGCGATTTTCCCTAGGGGTACCCCTAGGGAAATCCGTTAGATCCCGACGAGGCCGATTATCGATGCATTGTGACCGGCAAGCTTCCAGTAGCTATTCCAATCAAGTTTTCCCGGATTGTTGGACTCGGATCCAAAATTTCACCACTTTTTACGATTTTTCGATTCTGGCGATTTTCCCTAGGGGTACCCCTAGGGAAATCCGTCAAATCCCGACGAGGCCGATTCTCGATGCGTTGTGACCGGCAAGCTTCCAGTTGCTATTCCAATCAAGTTTTCCCGGATTGTTGGACTCGGATCCAAAATTTCACCACTTTTTACGATTTTTCGATTCTGGCGATTTCCCTAGGGGTACCCCTAGGGAAATCCGTGAAAATTCGTCAGATCCCGACGAGGCCGATTCTCGATGCGCTGTTAACGGCAAGCTTCCAGTAGCTGTTCCAATCAAGTTTTCCCGGATTGTTGGACTCGGATCCAAAATTTCACCACATTTTACGATTTTTCGATTCTTGCGATTTTCCCTAGGGGTACCCCTAGGGAAATCCGTCAGATCCCGACGAGGCTGATTCTTGATGCGTTGCAACCGGCAAGCTTCCAGTAGCTAGTCCAATCAAGTTTTCCCGGATTGTTGGACTCGGATCCAAAATTTCACAACTTTTTACGATTTTTCGATTCTTGCAATTTTCCCTAGGGGTACCCCTAGGGAAATCCATCAGATCCCGACGAGGCCGATTCTCGATGCGTTGTGACCGGCAAGCTTCCAGTAGCTATTCCAATCAAGTTTTACCGGATTGTTTGACTCGGATCCAAAATTTCACCACTTTTTACGATTTTTCGATTCTGGCGATTTTCCCTAGGGGTACCCCTAGGGAAATCCGTGAAAATTCGTCAGATCCCGACGAGGCCGATTCTTGATGCCTTGCGACCGGCAAGCTTCCAGTAGCTATTCCAATCAAGTTTTCCCGGATTGTTGGACTCGGATCTAAAATTTCACCACTTTTTACGATTTTTCGATTCTGGCGATTTTCCCTAGGGGTACCCCTAGGGAAATCCGTGAAAATTCGTCAGATCCCGACGAGGCCGAATCTCGATGCGTTGTGACCGGCAAGCTTCCAGTAGCTATTCCAATCAAGTTTTCCCGGATTATTGGACTCGGATCATAAATTTCACCACTTTTTACGATTTTTCGATTCTGACGATTTTCCCTAGGGGTACCCCTAGCGAAATCCGTGAAAATTCGTCAGATCCCGACGAGGCCGATTCTCGATGCGTTTTGACCGGCAAGCTTCCAGTAGCTATTCCAATCAAGTTTTCCCGGATTGTCAGACTCGGATCCAAAATTTCAACACTTTTTACGATTTTTCGATTCTGGCGATTTTCCCTAGTGGTACCCCTAGGAAAATCCGTGAAAATTCATCAGATCCTGACGAAGACGATTCTCGATGCATTGTGACCGGCAAGCTTCCAGTAGCAATTCCAATCAAGTTTTCCCGGATTGTCTGACCCGGATAAAAAATTTCACCACTTTTACGATTTTTCGATTCTGGCGATTTTCCCTAGGGGTACCCCTAGGGAAATCCGTGAAAATTCGTCAGATCCAGACGAGATCGATTCTCGATGCGTTGTGTCACACCCCATAAGTGGCCTAATTGGAAATCAGTGATGTTAATTGGACAATTAAGGGTCATTGGGTAATTTATACAAGGAAAGAGGATTAAATTGCAAAGTAATAAAAGTATTTAATTAAAGATTTTAGTATGGTGAGTAAAAGGAAATTTGCCTAGGACTAAAAGGTAAAAGAAGAATAAGTGATTTGTGTCATTGTGCATGTGTGCCAAGTGGTGAGTGAGTGTGCTTGTGGGTGAGAAACAAAGAAAGAAGTCTGAGGAATTCTAAGCTTCCTGGAAAAAAGAAGGGGCGTGGAATTGTTCTCTTTTCTTTCTTGGTTCCTCCTTTCTGTTGGCATGCATGTGTTCATCTGTTTTGAACTTAGGTTTTAGCCTTTGAAACTTCAGAAGGTAAGTGGTTATTAGTTTCTCCTGTGGTTCTTCTTCTTCTCTTTGGGTTTATAAGATTCTGTTCTTGGATAATGAAGTGTGGTTTTACTTGTTTGCAAGCTTTAGAAGATAAAAGGAAAGAGAAGGGAAAAGGGAAGATCGGGGATTGAAATTACAGAAAATACAGTGGACTTTTTGGACTTCGATACAGGTTTGGGAGTGTGTCTGTCCTTTCTCATTTTCGGATCCTAGTTACTGTTCTAATATGAATATCTGTTAGGTGTATTTGTTTAACAAAATGTATGAGAAATGCAAAGTGTATAGATGATTTCTGTAGAAAAGTATGCAAGTGAGATGTTTGTGCATGAATGTGGATATGAAATTCTAGGATGAAGACTTCCTGGTTTTAGCCTCTGTTTTAGTTTTAGTTGTAAAAATGTATTATTGTGTTATAATTGCTGTGATTGTGTTCAGAAGACCTAATGGTATGTATTTGCATCATTATTGCCTGAAAAATAGATTTGGACAAATTGGGGTTTGAGTTTTGATTGAACTCTGTCTTTACAATTATCTGGTTTTTCACGTTTTTCTGGGTTTGGATTTCTGAAAAATTAGTTTTGGAGAAGATGAAGGAGTGTGAGAAGAAGGTCACGAGACGTGACTGGTGGTCACGCCGTGACCCCCTTCTCGGTTGAAGGTCACGAGGCGCGAAGCAGCTTCACGCCGTGACTCCTTCTTTGCTGAAGGTCACGTGGCGTGAAGCGGTATCACGCCGTGACTTTCGCCTTTTCCTGCGCGACTTCTCCCTCTCCTCTCGCAGGCGTCACGCGACGTGACTGGTGGTCACGCCATGACTGCCTTGCCTTGCCTTGCCTTGCCTTGCTCCTCTGCCTGGCGCTGGCGTGAAGCCTGTGTCACGCGACGTGAGGAATGGTCACGGCGTGACCAGCCTTCCCTGCTGCCCTGTTTTCCAAAATTGAGGTTTTAACTTCTAATTTCAAGAATTTTTGCATTACATGATAAATATTTGACTTAAAATCTGTATTGTGTTCTAATAATTGCTTAATATTGGGTTTTATATACATAATTAATAATTAATATACATGATTTACATGTTTATAGTTTATTTAACAGGGACTTTTTCAATATGAGCTATTTGTTCTTATTACCTCCTGTAGTTAATAATTATATGTTTAAATGTTTCTGAATTTGATTATTATACAAGTATACATGATTTATAAGCTAGTATTTAATGAAATCCTCATGATTTGATACATGAATTATTGAGTGGTGTCATATAAGCCTGTATAAGTCATAGTAGTGGATAAGTAAGCGCTTACTTAGGTCAGAGTGTGTGTGCAGCTGCTATATGATAAAAATGTTATATGCGGGTCCGTTTGGATCTTTGTTTCGACCATGTTTGGTCTATATGGAAATAAAGCGAGACCTCGGTCTCTATATGAAAAAAATACATGTTTGAGACTCATGTCTCTATATGCTTGGGATATTGTGTTCTATCAGTATCCAAATGACCGTATCCACTTCTTAGGTTTATACCAGACTAATCAGGCTACATGTTTATATGTGATTTATATATTGAGATGTTTATTGACATGATTAAAGGTATACGTTGCACATGAATTCGTGATTATCCTATATCGGTGTAATGTAGAAAAGTATGTTTGTATTTGTTAATTACTTGTACTGTATATGTATATTGTTATTTTGTTTTGTTCCTCCCCACTAAGCGTTATCGCTTAGCACGGGCTCTTTTCCCGTGCAGGTGGCGAGTGCAGTTCAGAGTCGGATATCTGCAGGTCGGCCACTAGGAGTCTTTTTGGATGAAGTTGTTATATTTTGAAGTCTTCCGCTGTAATTATTTTGTATATGGCTTGTAATTAGCAAAATGAATCTTTTGTAAAGGAACAAGTATTCTTTTTGTATATGTAATTGCTTACGAGCCCTTTTTGTAAACGATAGTGATATGTATATGTATATGTTAAAGGTTTTTCTATAAACAATTTAAAAGTTCTTTACATATTATCTTTTGTTTTATTTTATTATCATGTATTTGGATTTGTTTATATGTTTGCCCGTGTGGCACTCCGGTATCCTTCCAACGGGGATGGCGGGGTGTTACACGTTGTGACCGGCAAGCTTCCAGTAGCTATTCCAATCAAGTTTTCCCGGATTGTTGGACTCGGATCCAAAATTTCACCACTTTTTACGATTTTTCGATTCTGGCGATTTTCCCTAGGGGTACCCCTAGGGAAATCCGTGAAAATTCGTCAGATCCCCATGAGGCCGATTCTCTATGCGTTGAGACCGGCAATCTTCCAGTAGCTATTACAATAAAGTTTTCCTGGATTGTTGGACTCGGATCCAAAATTTCACCACTTTTTACGATTTTTCGATTCTGGCGACCTAGGGAAATCCGTGAAAATTCGTCATATCCCGACGAGGCCGATTCTCGATGCGTTGTGACCGGCAAGCTTCCAGTAGCTATTCCAATCATGTTTTCCCGGATTGTTGGACTCGGATCATAAATTTCACCACTTTTTACGATTTTTCGATTCTGGTGATTTTCCCTAGGGGTACCCCTAGGAAAATCCGTGAAAATTCGTCAGATCCCGACGAGGCCGATTCTCGATGCGTTGTGACCGGCAAGCTTCCAGTAGCTATTCCAATCAAGTTTTCCCGGATTGTTGGACTCGGATCCAAAATTTCTCCACTTTTTACGATTTCTTGATTCTCGATGCGTTGTGACCGGCAAGCTTCCAGTAGCTATTCCAATCAAGTTTTCCCGGATTGTTGGACTCGGATCCAAAATTTCACCACTTTTTACGATTTTTCGATTCTGGTGATTTTCCCTAGGGGTACCCCTAGGAAAATCCGTGAAAATTCGTCAAATCCCGACGAGGCCGATTCTCGACGCGTTTTGACCGGCAAGCTTCCAGTAGCTATTCCAATTAAGTTTTCCCGGATTGTTGGACTCGGATCCAAAATTTCACCACTTTTTACGATTTTTAGATTCTGGCGATTTTCCCTAGGGGTACCCCTAGGGAAATCCGTTAGATCCCGACGAGGCTGATTATCGATGCATTGTGACCGGCAAGCTTCCAGTAGCTATTCCAATCAAGTTTTCCCGGATTGTTGGACTCGGATCCAAAATTTCACCACTTTTTACGATTTTTCGATTCTGGCGATTTTCCCTAGGGGTACCCCTAGGGAAATCCGTCAAATCCCGACGAGGCCGATTCTCGATGCGTTGTGACCGGCAAGCTTCCAGTTGCTATTCCAATCAAGTTTTCCCGGATTGTTGGACTCGGATCCAAAATTTCACCACTTTTTACGATTTTTCGATTCTGGCGATTTCCCTAGGGGTACCCCTAGGGAAATCCGTGAAAATTCGTCAGATCCCGACGAGGCCGATTCTCGATGCGCTGTTAACGGCAAGCTTCCAGTAGCTGTTCCAATCAAGTTTTCCCGGATTGTTGGACTCGGATCCAAAATTTCACCACATTTTACGATTTTTCGATTCTTGCGATTTTCCCTAGGGGTACCCCTAGGGAAATCCGTCAGATCCCGACGAGGCTGATTCTTGATGCGTTGCAACCGGCAAGCTTCCAGTAGCTAGTCCAATCAAGTTTTCCCGGATTGTTGGACTCGGATCCAAAATTTCACAACTTTTTACGATTTTTCGATTCTTGCAATTTTCCCTAGGGGTACCCCTAGGGAAATCCATCAGATCCCGACGAGGCCGATTCTCGATGCGTTGTGACCGGCAAGCTTCCAGTAGCTATTCCAATCAAGTTTTCCCGGATTGTTGGACTCGGATCCAAAATTTCACCACTTTTTACGATTTTTCGATTCTGGCGATTTTCCCTAGGGGTACCCCTAGGGAAATCCGTGAAAATTCGTCAGATCCCCATGAGGCCGATTCTCTATGCGTTGAGACCGGCAATCTTCCAGTAGCTATTACAATAAAGTTTTCCTGGATTGTTGGACTCGGATCCAAAATTTCACCACTTTTTACGATTTTTCGATTCTGGCGACCTAGGGAAATCCGTTAAAATTTGTCAGATCCCGACGAGGCTGATTCTCGATGCGTTGTGACCGGCAAGCTTCCAGTAGCTATTCCAATCAATTTTTCCCGGATTGTTGGACTCGGATCCAAAATTTCACCACTTTTTACGATTTTTTGATTTTGCCGATTTTCCCTAGGGGTACCCCTAGGGAAATCCGTCAGATCCCGACGAGGTCGATTCTCGATGCGTTGTGACCGGCAAGCTTCCTGTCACACCCCATAAGTGGCCTAATCGGAAATTGACAATTTTAAATGGATATTTAAGGACAATTGAGTAATTTATAAGTGAAAGAGGATTATAGCAAGGAAATAAAAGATTTAAATGGCAGATTTTAGTTTGGTGAGTAAAAGGTAATTATCAAGGACTTATTAGTAATATTGTTTGGATCAAATTGTAAAAGAGGATTTAGTGGGTTTGTGAACCGTGCATGTGTGCCATGTGGAAGCAGAGTGTGTGTGTACGTGGTGAGGGAAAAGAGAAGGTTGAGAAAAATTTAGCTGGCTGGATAACAAAGACTGAAAGTTTTCTCTCTTCTTGGTTTCTCTCTCACGTAAACCACATTGTTTTCCTTTCTCCATTTGCTGTTCTTTCCTACTTGTATGTGTGTTCATCTGTTAAGAGTTAGGGTTATAAGCATTGAAGGAATTACAGGGTAAGTAGTTACTGGTTTTATATTTGGGTTCTTGTTCTTCATCTTTTTCTG
The DNA here is from genome assembly GCA_947683425.1 of Excoecaria cochinchinensis. Classification (NCBI taxonomy): domain Eukaryota; kingdom Viridiplantae; phylum Streptophyta; class Magnoliopsida; order Malpighiales; family Euphorbiaceae; genus Excoecaria; species Excoecaria cochinchinensis. Next base: position 20,440 of record CANTUQ010000216.1, read on the forward strand.
AGATTTTTCTGAGTTATATAGTGGTTTCTTGGGTTAATAGTATTTCGGTTTATTTGTTGGTTCATGCAAGCTATAGAAGACAGAAGGAAGGATAAGGGAAAAGATAAAGTGGTGAATTGAAGAAAAGTACAGTGGGCGTTTTTGAGACTTCAGTAATAGGTTTGGGAGTGTCCGTTTTTCTCAGTTTGGATCCTGCTTTTAGTGTTGGTATTAATGTGTTTGTGTGTGTTTGTATATATAAATGCTAGAGTTAAGTAATGTTTTTGATACAATTACAGTAGAAAAGAATGACATGAACATGCAATGAGATGAATATGTATGTGTTTGAATGTGGAAATCCTGGAAAACTGGTATTCTGACATTGCCTCTGTTATAATTATATAAATGTGTTATTTGTGTTATAATTGCTGAGAATGTACTCTGAAGACTTAAAGGTACGTGTTAGCATGGTTTTTACATGAAAAATAGTTTTAGATAAATTGGAGTTTTGAATTTTAGAAGTACTTTGTTTTCCTGATTTTCTGGTTTTTCACGTTTTCTGGAATTCCTGAAAAATTAGTTGGAGAAGAAGAAGTCTGTGAGAGAAAGATCACGTGACGTGATGGGGCATCACGCCGTGACCTCCCTCCTTGGGAAGTCACGTGGCGTGATGAAGCATCACGCCGTGACCTGCCTCCCTTTGGGAAGTCGCGACGTGATGGAGCATCACGCCTCGTGACCTCGCCTGCTCCCCTGCATGTTCTCGTGATTTTTCTCCTTCCCCTCTCAGGCGTCACGAGACGTGACTGGTGGTCACGCCGTGACCGCCTGCTCTTCTGCCTGGCGTTCGCGTGAAGCTGCGTCACGAGACACCACTGCCTGGGTGACTCGTGACCAGCCTTTCCTGCTGCCCCGTTTTCTTAAAAATAAAGTTTAACTTCTGATTTCAAGGGTTTTTGCACAACATGACAAATGTTTGGGTTTAAAATCTGCATGGTAATTAATAATTGCTTAATATTGAGTTGTATACTTGATTAAATAATTAATGTACATAATTTACTAGTTTATATTTTACATGACCATAAATTGTCTTGAATGTGAATTATTTGTACTTCTGCCTCTAATAATTGATACTGGATGTATTTAAATATTTCGGAATTTGATTTAGACACATGTACACATGAAATATGTATTTGCATTTAGTGTATTTAATACTGATATTGGTGTTTGAATTGTTGAGTTGAGTTTTAAGCCTGAATAGTCATAGTAGTGGATAAGTAAGCGCTTACTTAGGTCAGTGTGTGTGTGCAGCTGCTATATGATAAAACGTTATACTTGGGTCCGTTTGGATCCTTATTTCGATCCTGTATGGGTCTATATGGATTTAAATGCGAGACTTCGGTCTCTATATGAAAAGTACATGTTTGAGGCTCATGTCTCTATATGCTTGGGATACTGTGTCCTATCAGTATCCAATTGACCGCATCCACTCCTAGAGAATATTTTCAGACTGGTCAGGCTATATGTTTAAATGTGTTGCATATGTTGAAATGCATTATTGACATGATTTTTAAGTATATGATGTATATGAGTTCTTGCATAACTTTATTTTATGCACCTTGAATCTATATACTTAGAATGATGAGAACTACGAATTGTATACTTAATTGCTGGTATTGGATATTTAATTATGCATATCAAGTAAAGAATTTGGAGATATGTTTACACGTAATTTTGATGCCTTTGCTTTTGAATTATTAGATTATTATTGTATGAATATTGTATATGCATATTGTGCATTTGTTTTGTTCCTCCCCACTAAGCGTTATCGCTTAGCACGGGCTCTTTTCCCGTGCAGGTGGCGAGTTTAGCTTGGAGTCGGATATCTGCAGGTCGGCCACTAGGAGTCTTTTGATGAAGTTATTTTTGAAGTCTTCCGCTGTAATTTTGTATATGGCTTGTGTATAGCAAAGTAAATTTTTGTAAAGGAACAAATATTATTTTTTTTTGTATATGTATTTGCTTACGAGCCTCTTTTTGTAAAACGATATTGATATATATGTTATATATAAAAAGGATTTACTACAGTCATGATATATATATATGTTACAGGATTTACAGCTATATTATTAAAAGTTTCTTTACATCCCATCTTTTATTTTAATTATTGATATGTTTTGGATTCGTTTATATGTGTTTGTCCGCGTGGCACTCCGGTATCCTTCCAACGGGGATGGCGGGGTGTTACACTTCCAGTAGCTATTCCAATCAAGTTTTCCCGGATTTTTGGACTCGGATCCAAAATTTCACCACTTTTTACGATTTTTCGATTCTGCCGATTTTCCCTAGGGGTACCTCTAGGGAAATCCGTCAGATCCCGACGAGGCCGATTCTCAATGCGTTGTGACCGGCAAGCTTCCAGTAGCTATTCCAATCAAGTTTTCCCGGATTGTTGGACTCGGATCCAAAATTTCACTACTTTTTACGATTTTTCGATTCTGGCGATTTTCACTAGGGGAACCCCTGGGGAAATCCGTGAAAATTCGTCAGTTCCCGACGAGGCCGATTCTCGATGCGTTGTGACCGGCAAGCTTCCAGTAGCTATTCCAATCAAGTTTTCTCGGATTGTTGGACTCGGATCAAAAATTTCACCACTTTTTACGATTTTTCGATTCTGGCGATTTTCCCAAGGGGTACCCCTAGGGAAATCCGTCAGATCCCGACGAGGCCGATTCTCGATGCATTGTGACCGGCAAGCTTCCAGTAGCTATTCCAATCAAGTTTTCTTGGATTGTTGGACTCGAATCCAAAATTTCACCACTTTTTACGATTTTTCGATTCTGGCGATTTTCCCTAAGGTTACTCCTAGGGAAATCCGTCAGATCCCGACGAGGCCGATTCTCGATGCGTTGTGACCGGCAAGCTTCCAGTAGCTATTCCAACCAAGTTTTCCCATATTGTTGGACTCGGATCCAAAATTTCATCAATTTTTACGATTTTTCGATTATGGCGATTTTTCCTAGGGGTAACCCTAGGGAAATCCGTGAAAATTTGTTAGATCCCGACGAGGCCGATTCTCGATGCGTTGTGACCGGCAAGCTTCCAGTAGCTATTCCAATCAAGTTTTCCAGGATTGTTGGACTCGGATCCAAAATTTCACCACTTTTTACGATTTTTCGATTCTGGCGATTTTCCCTAGGAGTACCCCTAGGGAAATCCGTGAAAATTCGTCAGATCTCGACAAGGTCGATTCTCGATGCGTTGTGACCGGCAAGCTTCCAGTAGCTATTCCAATCAAGTGTTCCCGGATTGTTGGACTCGGATCCAAAATTTCACCACTTTTTACGATTTTTCGATTCTGGCGATTTTCCCTAGGGGTACCCCTAGGGAAATCCGTCAGATCCCGACGAGAACGATTCTCGATGTGTTTTGACCGGCAAGCTTCCAGTAGCTATTCCAATCAAGTTTTCCCGGATTGTTGGGCTCGAATCCAAAATTTCACCACTTTTTACGATTTTTCGATTCTGGAGATTTTCCCTAGAGGTACCACTAGGGAAATCCTTGAAAATTCGTCAGATCCCGACGAGGCCGATTCTCGATGCGTTGTGACCGGCAAGCTTTCAGTTGCTATTCCAATTAAGTTTTCCCGGATTGTTGGACTCGGATCCCAAATTTCACCACTTTTTACGATTTTTCGATTCTGGTGATTTTCCCTAGGGGTACCCCTAGGGAAATCCGTCAGATCCCGACGAGGCAGATTCTCGATGCGTTGTGACCGGCAAGCTTCTAGTAGCTATTCCAATCAAGTTTTCCCGGATTGTTGGACTCGGATCAAAAATTTCACCACTTTTTACGATTTTTCGATTCTGGCGATTTTCCCTAGGGGTACCCCTAAGGAAATTCGTCAGATCCCGAAGAGGCCGATTCTTCGATGCGTTGTGACCGGCAAGCTTCCAGTAGCTATTCCAATCAAGTTTTCCCATATTGTTGGACTCAGATCCAAAATTTCATCACTTTTTACGATTTTTCGATTCTGGCGATTTTTCCTAGGGGTACCCCTAGGGAAATCCGTGAAAATTCGTCAGATCCCGACGAGGCCGATTCTCGATGCGTTGTGACCGGCAAGCTTCCAGTAGCTATTCCAATCAAGTTTTCCCGGATTGTTAGACTCGGATCCAAAATTTCACCACTTTGTACGATTTTTCGATTCTGGCGATTTTCCCTAGGGGTACCCCTAGGGAAATCCGTGAAAATTCGTCAGATCCCGACGAGGCCGATTCTCGATGCGTTGTGACCGGCAAGCTTCCAGTAGCTATTCCAATCAAGTTTTCCCGGATTGTTGTACTCGGATCCAAAATTTTACCACTTTTTTGATTTTTCGATTCTGGCGATTTTCCCTAGGGGTACCCCTAGGGAAATCCGTGAAAATTTGTCAGATTCCAACGAGGCCGATTCTCGATGCGTTATGACCGGCAAGCTTCCAGTAGCTATTCCAATCAAGTTTTCCCGGATTGTTGTACTCGGATCCAAAATTTCACCACTTTTCACGATTTTTTGATTCTGGCGATTTTCCCTAGGGGTATCCCTAGGGAAATCCGTGAAAATTCGTCAGATCCCGACGAGGCCGATTCTCGGTGCGTTGTGATCGGCAAGCTTCCAGTTGCTATTCCAATCAAGTTTTCCCGGATTGTTGGACTCGGATCCCAAATTTCACCACTTTTTACGATTTTTCGATTCTTGCGATTTTCCCTAGGGGTACCCCTAGGGAAATCCGTGAAAATTCGTCAGATCCCGACGAGGCCGATTCTCGATGCGTTGTGACCGGCAAGCTTCCAGTAGCTATTCCAATCAAGTTTTCCCGGATTGTTGGACTCGGATCCAAAATTTCACCACTTTTTACGATTTTTCGATTCTGGCGATTTTCCCTAGGGGTACCCCTAGGGAAATCCGTTAGATCCCGACGAGGCCGATTCTCGTTGCATTGTGACCGGCAAGCTTCCAGTAGCTATTCCAATCAAGTTTTCCCGGATTGTTGGACTCGGATCCAAAATTTCACCACTTTTTACGATTTTTCGATTCTGGCGATTTTCCCTAGGGGTACTCCTAGGGAAATTCGTGAAAATTCGTCAGATTCCGACGAGGCCGATTCTCGATGCGTTGTGACCGGCAAGCTTCCAGTAGCTATTCCAATCAAGTTTTCCCGGATTGTTGAACTCGGATCCAAAATTTCACCACTTTGTACGATTTTTCGATTCTGGCGATTTTCCCTAGGGTTACCCCTAGGGAAATCCGTGAAAATTCGTCAGATCCCGACGAGGCCGATTCTCGATGCGTTGTGACCGGCAAGCTTCCAGTAGCTATTCCAATCAAGTTTTCCCGTATTGTTGGACTCGGATCACAAATTTCACCCCTTTTTACGATTTTTCGATTCTGGCGATTTTCCCTAGGGGTACCCCTAGGGAAATCCGTCTGATCCCGACGAGGCCGATTCTCGATGCGTTGTGACTTGCAAGCTTCCAGTAGCTATTCCAATCAATTTTTCCCGGATTGTTGGACTCGGATCCAAAATTTCACCACTTTTTATGATTTTTCGATTCTAGCGGTTTTCCATAGGGGTACCCTTAAGGAAATCCGTCAGATCCCGACGAGGCCGATTCTCGATGCGTTGTGACCGGCATGTTTCCAGTAGCTATTCCAATCAATTTTTCCCGGATTGTTGGACTCGGATCAAAAATTTCACCACTTTTTACGATTTTTCGATTCTGGCGATTTTCCCTAGGGGTACCCCTAGGGAAATCCGTGAAAACTCGTCAGATCCCGACGAGGCCGATTCTCGATTCGTTGTGACCGGCAAGCTTCCAGTAGCTATTCCAATCAAGTTTTCCCGGATTGTTGGACTCGGATCACAAATTTCACCACTTTTTACGATTTTTCGATTCTGGCGATTTTCCCTAGGGGTACCCCTAGGGAAATCCGTCAGATCCTGACGAGTCCGATTCTCGATGCATTGTGACCGGCAAGCTTCCAGTAGGTATTCCAATCAAGTTTTCCCGGATTATTGGACTCGGATCCAAAATTTCACCACTTTTTACGTTTTTCGATTCTGGCGATTTTCCCCAGTGGTACCCCTAGGGAAATCCGTGAAAATTTGTCAGATCCCGACGAGTCCGATTCTCGATGCGTTGTGACCGGCAAGCTTCCAGTAGCTATTCCAATCAATTTTTCCCGGATTGTTGGACTCGGATCCAAAATTTCACCACTTTTTACGATTTTTCGATTCTGGCCATTTTCCCTAGGGGTACCCCTAGGGAAATCCGTCAGATCCCGACGAGGCCGATTCTCGATGCGTTGTGACCGGCAAGCTTCGAGTAGCTATTCCAATCAAGTTTTCCCGGATTGTTGGACTCGGATTTAAAATTTCACCACTTTGTACGATTTTTCGATTCTGGCGATTTTCCATACGTGTACCCTTAGGGAAATCCGTGAAAATTCTTCAGATCCCGTTGAGGCCTATTCTCGATACGTTGTGACCGGCAAGCTTCCAGTAGTTATTCCAATTAAGTTTTCTCGGATTGTTGGACTCGGATCCAAAATTTTACCACTTTTTACGATTTTTCGATTCTGGCGATTTTCCCTACGTGTACCCCTAGGGAAATCCGTGAAAATTCGTCAGATCCTGACAAGGCCGATTCTCGATGCGTTGTGACCGGCAAGCTTCCAGTAGCTATTCCAATCCAGTTTTCCCGGATTGTTGGACTCGGATCAAAAATTTCACCACTTTTTACGATTTTTCGATTCTGGAGATTTTCCCTAGGGGTACCCCTAGGGAAATCCGTGAAACTTCGTCAGATCCCGACGAGGCCGATTCTCGATGCGTTGTGACCGGCAAGCTTCCAGTAGCTATTCCAATCAAGTTTTCCCGGATTGTTGGACTCGGATCCAAAATTTCACCACTTTTTACGATTTTTCGATTCTGGCGATTTTCCCTAGGGGTACCCCTAGGGAAATCCGTCAGATCCCGACGAGGCCGATTCTCGATGCGTTGTGACCGGCAAGCTTCCAGTAGCTATTGCAATCAAGTTTTCCCGGATTGTTGGACTCCGATCCAAAATTTCACCACTTTTTACGATTTTTCGATTCTGGCGATTTTCCCTAGGGGTACCCCTAGGGAAATCCGTGAAAATTCGTCAGATCCCGACGAGGCCGATTCTCGATGCGTTGTGACCGGCAAGCTTCCAGTAGCTATTCCAATCAAGTTTTCCCAGATTGTTGGACTCGGATCCAAAATTTCACCACTTTTTACGATTTTTCGATTCTGGCGATTTTCCCTCGGGGTACCCCTAGGAAAATCCGTGAAAATTCGTCAGATCCCGACGAGGCCGATTCTCGATGCGTTGTGACCGGCAAGCTTCCAGTAGCTATTCCAATCAAGTTTTCCCGGGTTGTTGGACTCGGATCAAAAATTTCACCACTTTTTACGATTTTTCGATTCTAGCGATTTTTCCTAGGGGTACCCCTAGGGAAATCCGTGAAAATTCGTCAGATCCAGACGAGGCCGATTCTCGATGCGTTGTGACCGGCAAGCTTCCAGTAGCTATTCCAATCAAGTTTTCCCGGATTGTTGGACTCGGATCCAAAATTTCACCACTTTTTACGATTTTTCGATTCTGGCGATTTTCCCTAGGGGTACCCCTAGGGAAATCCGTCAGATCCCGACGAGGCCGATTCTCGATGCGTTGTAACCGGCAAGATTCCAGTAGCTATTCCAATCAAATTTTCCCGGATTGTTGGACTCGGATCTAAAATTTCACCACTTTTTACGATTTTTCGATTCTGGCGATTTTCCCAACAGGTACCCCTAGGGAAATCCGTGAAAATTCGTCAGATCCCGACGAGGCCGATTCTCGATGCGTTGTGACCGGCAAGCTTCCAGTAGCTATTCCAATCAAGTTTTCCCGGATTGTTTGACTCGGATCAAAAATTTCACCACTTTTTATGATTTTTCGATTCTGGCGATTTTCCCTAGGGTTACCCCTAGGGAAATCCGTCAGATCCCGATGAGGCCGATTCTCGATGCGTTGTGACCGGAAAGCTTCCAGTAGCTATTCCAATCAAGTTTTCCCGGATTGTTGGACTCGGATCCAAAATTTCACCACTTTTTACGATTTTTCGATTCTGGCGATTTTCCCTACGGGTACCCCTAGGGAAATCCGTGAAAATTCATCAGATCCCGACGAGGCCGATTCTCGATACGTTGTGACCGGCAAGCTTCCAGTAGCTATTCCAATCAAGTTTTCCCGGATTGTTAGACTCGGATCCAAAATGTCACCCATTTTTACTATTTTTCGATTATGGCGATTTTCCCTAGGGGTACCCCTAGGGAAATCCGTGAAAATCCGTCAGATCCCGACGAGGCCGATTCTCGATGCGTTGTGACCGGCAAGCTTCCAGTAGCTATTCCAATCTAGTTTTCCCGGATTGTTGGACTCGGATCAAAAATTTCACCACTTTTTACGATTTTTCGATTCTGGCGATTTTCCCTAAGGGTACTCCTAGGGAAATCCGTGAAAATACGTCAGATCCCGACGAGGCCGATTCTCGATGCGTTGTGACCGGCAAGCTTCCAGTAGCTATTCCAATCAAGTTTTCCCGGATTGTTGGTCTCGGATCCAAAATTTCACCACTTTTTACGATTTTTCGATTCTGGCGATTTTCCCTAGAGGTACCCTTAGGGAAATCCGTGAAAATTCGTCAGATCCCGACGAGGCCGATTCTCGATGCGTTGTGACCGGCAAGCTTTCAGTAGCTATTCCAATCAAATTTTCCCGGATTGTTGGACTCGGATCCAAAATTTCACCACTTTTTACGATTTTTCGATTCTGGCGATTTTCCCAACAGGTACCCCTAGGGAAATCCGTGAAAATTCGTCAGATCCCGATGAGGCCGATTCTCGATGTGTTGTGACCGGCAAGCTTCCAGTAGCTATTCCAATCAAGTGTTCCCGGATTGTTGGACTCGGATCCAAAATTTCACCACTTTTTACGATTTTTCGATTCTGGCGATTTTCCCTAGGGGTACCCCTAGGGAAATCCGTCAGATCCCGACGAGGCCGATTCTCGATGCGTTGTGACCGGCAAGCTTCCAGTAGCTATTCCAATCAAGTTTTCCCAGATTGTTTGATTCGGATCCAAAATTTCACCACTTTTTATGATTTTTCGATTCTGGCGATTTTCCCTAGGGTTACCCCTAGGGAAATCCGTCAGATCCCGATGAGGCCGATTCTCGATGCGTTGTGACCGGAAAGCTTCCAGTAGCTATTCCAATCAAGTTTTCCCGGATTATTGGATTCGGATCAAAAATTTCACCACTTTTTACGATTTTTCGATTCTGGCGATTTTCCCTACGGGTACCCCTAGGGAAATCCGTGAAAATTCATCAGATCCCGACGAGGCCGATTCTCGATACGTTGTGACCGGCAAGCTTCCAGTAGCTATTCCAATCAAGTTTTCCCGGATTGTTAGACTCGGATCCAAAATGTCACCCATTTTTACTATTTTTCGATTATGGCGATTTTCCCTAGGGGTACCCCTAGGGAAATCCGTGAAAATCCGTCAGATCCCGACGAGGCCGATTCTCGATGCGTTGTGACCGGCAAGCTTCAAGTAGCTATTCCAATCTAGTTTTCCCGGATTGTTGGACTCGGATCAAAAATTTCACCACTTTTTACGATTTTTCGATTCTGGCGATTTTCCCTAAGGGTACCCCTAGGGAAATCCGTGAAAATACGTCAGATCCCGACGAGGCCGATTCTCGATGCGTTGTGACCGGCAAGCTTCCAGTAGCTATTCCAATCAAGTTTTCCCGGATTGTTGGTCTCGGATCCAAAATTTCACCACTTTTTACGATTTTTCGATTCTGGCGATTTTCCCTAGAGGTACCCTTAGGGAAATCCGTGAAAATTCGTCAGATCCCGACGAGGCCGATTCTCGATGCGTTGTGACCGGCAAGCTTTCAGTAGTTATTCCAATCAAATTTTCCCGGATTGTTGGACTCGAATCCAAAATTTCACCACTTTTTACGATTTTTCGATTCTGACAATTTTCCCTAGGGGTACCCTTAGGGAAATCCGTGAAAATTCGTCAGATCCCGATGAGGCCGATTCTCGATGCGTTGTGGCCGGCAAGCTTCCAGTAGCTATTCCAATCAAGTTTTCCTGGATTGTTGGACTCGGATCCAAAATTTCACCACTTTTTACGATTTTTCGATTCTTGCGATTTTCCCTAGGGGTACCCCTAGGGAAATCCGTCAGATCCCGACGAGGCCGATTCTCGATGCGTTGTGACCGGCAAGCTAACAGTAGCTATTTTAATCAAGTTTTCCCGGATTATTGGACTCAGATCAAAAATTTCACCACTTTTTACGATTTTTCGATTCTGGCTATTTTCCCTACGGGTACCCCTAGGAAAATCCGTGAAAATTCGTCAGATCCCGACGAGGCCGATTCTCGATGCGTTGTGACCGGCAAGCTTCCACTAGCTATTCCAATCAAGTTTTCCCGGATTGTTGGACTCGGATCCAAAATTTCACCACTTTTTACGATTTTTCGATTCTGGCGATTTTCCCTAGGGGTACCCCTAGGGAAATCCGTGAAAATTCGTCAGATTCCGACGAGGCCGATTCTCGATGCATTGTGATCGGCAAGCTTCCAGTAGCTATTCCAATCAAGTTTTCCCGGATTGTTGGACTCGGATCCAAAATTTCACCATTTTTTACGATTTTTCGATTCTGGCGATTTTCCCTAGGGGTACCATTAGGGAAATCCGTGAAAATTCGTCAGATCCCGACGAGGCCGATTCTCGATGCGTTGTGATCGGCAAGCTTCCAGTAGCTATTCCAATCAAGTTTTCCCGGATTGTTGGACTCGGATCCAAAATTTCACCACTTTTTACGATTTTTCGATTCTGGCGATTTTCCCTAGGGGTACCCCTAGGGAAATCCGTGGAAATTCGTCAGATCCCGACGAGGCCGATTCTCGATGCGTTGTGATTGGCAAGCTTCCTGTAGCTATTCTAATTAAGTTTTCCCGGATTGTTGGAATTCGATCCAAAATTTCACCACTTTTTACGATTTTTCGATTCAAGTGATTTTCCCTAGGGGTATCCTTAGGGAAATCCGTGAAAATTCGTCAGATCCCGACGAGACCGATTCTCGATGCGTTGTGACCGGCAAGCTTCCAGTAGCTATTCTAATCAAGTTTTCCCGGATTGTTGGACTCGGATCCAAAATTTAACCACTTTTTACGATTTTTCGATTCTGGCGATTTTCCCTAGGGGTACCCCTAGGGAAATCCGTGAAAATCCGTCAGATCCCGACGAGGCCGATTCTTGATGCGTTGTGACCGGCAAGCTTCCAGTAGCTATTCCAATCAAGTTTTCCCGGATTGTTGGACTCGGATCCAAAATTTCACCACTTTTTACGATTTTTCGATTCTGGCGATTTTCCCTAAGGGTACCCCTAGGGAAATCCGTCAGATCCCGACGAGGCAGATTCTCGATGCGTTGTGACCGGCAAGCTTCCAGTAGCTATTCCAATCAAGTTTTCCTGGATTGTTGGACTTAGATCCAAAATTTCATCACTTTTTACGATTTTTCGATTCTGGCTATTTTCCCTAGGGGTACCCCTAGGGAAATCCGTGAAAATTCGTCAGATCCCGACGAGGCCGATTCTCGATGCGTTGTGACCGGCAAGCTTCCAGTAGCTATTCCAATCAAGTGTTCCCGGATTGTTGGACTCGGATCCAAAATTTCACCACTTTTTACGATTTTTCGATTCTGGCGATTTTTCCTAGGGGTACCCCTAGGGAAATCCGTCAGATTCCGACTAGGCCGATTCTCGATTCGTTGTGACCGGCAAGCTTCCAATAGCTATTCCAATAAAGTTTTCCCGGATTGTTGGACTCGTATCCAAAATTTCACCACTTTTTACGATTTTTCGATTCTGGCGATTTTCCCTGGCGGTACCCCTAGGGAAATCCGTGAAAATTCGTCAGATCCCGACGAGGCCGATTCTCGATGCGTAGTGACCGGAAAGCTTCCAGTAGCTATTCCAATCAAGTTTTCCCGGATTGTTGGACTCGGATCCAAAATTTCACCACTTTTTACGATTTTTCGATTCTGGCGATTTTCCCTAGGGGTACCCCTAGGGAAATCCGTGAAAATTCGTCAGATCCCGACGAGTCCGATTCTCGATGCATTGTGACCGGCAAGCTTCCAGTAGCTATTCCAATCAAGTTTTCTCGGATTGTTGGACTCGGATCCAAAATTTCACCACTTTTTACGATTTTTCGATTCTGGCGATTTTCCCTAGGGGTACCCCTAGGGAAATCCGTCAGATCCCGACGAGGCCGATTCTCGATGCGTTTTGACCGGCAAGCTTCCAGTAGCTATTCCAATCAAGTTTACCCAGATTGTTGGATTCGGATCAAAAATTTCACCACTTTTTACGATTTTTCGATTTTTGCGATTTTCCCTAGGGGTACCCCTAGGGAAATCCGTGAAAATTCATCAGATCCCGACGAGGCCAATTCTCGATGCGTTGTGACCGGCAAGCTTCCAGTAGCTATTCCAATCAAGTGTTCCCGGATTGTTGGACTCGGATCCAAAATTTCACCACTTTTTACGATTTTTCGATTCTGGCGATTTTCCCTAGGGGTACCACTAGGGAAACCCGTCAGATCTCGACGAGGCCGATTCTCGATGCGTTGTGACCGGCAAGCTTCCAGTAGCTATTCCAATCAAGTTTTCCCGGATTGTTGGACTCGGATCTAAAATTTCACCACTTTTTACGATTTTTCGATTCTTGCGATTTTCCCTAGGAGTACCCCTAGGAAAATCCGTCAGATCCCGACGAGGCCGATTCTCGATACGTTGTGACCGGCAAGCTTCAAGTAGCTATTCCAATCAAGTTTTCCCGGATTGTTGGACTCGGATCCAAAATTTCACCACTTTTTACGATTTTTCGATTCTTGCGATTTTCCCTAGGGGTACCCCTAGGGAAATCCGTGAAAATTCGTCAGATCCCGACGAGGCCGATTCTCGATGCGTTGTGACCGGCAAGCTTCCAGTAGCTATTCCAATCAAGTGTTCCCGGATTGTTGGACTCGGATCAAAAATTTCACCACTTTTTACGATTTTTCGATTCTTGCGATTTTCCCTAGGGGGTACCCCTAGGGAAATCCGTGAAAATTCGTCAGATCCCGACGAGGCCGATTCTCGATGCGTTGTGATCGGCAAGCTTCCAGTAGCTATTCCAATCAAGTTTTCCCGGATTGTTGAACTCGGATCAAAAATTTCACCACTTTTTACGATTTTTCGATTCTTGCGATTTTCCCTAGGGGTACCCCTAGCAAAATCCGTGAAAATTCGTCAGAACCCGACGAGGCCGATTCTCGATGCGTTGTGACCGGCAAGGTTCCAGTAGCTATTCCAATCAAGTGTTCCCGGATTGTTGGACTCGGATTCAAAATTTCAACACTTTTTACGATTTTTCGATTCTGGCGATTTTTCCTAGGGGTACCCCTAGGGAAACCCGTCAGATTCCGACTAGGCCGATTATCGATGCGTTGTGACCAGCAAGCTTCCAGTAGCTATTCCAATAAAGTTTTCCCGGATTGTTGGACTCGTATCCAAAATTTCACCACTTTTTACTATTTTTCGATTCTGGCGATTTTCCCTGGGGGTACCCCTAGGGAAATCCGTGAAAATTAGTCAGATCCCGACGAGGCCGATTCTCAATGCGTTGTGACCGGCAAGCTTCCAGTAGCTATTCCAATCAACTTTTCCCGGATTGTTGGACTCGGATCCAAAATTTCAACACTTTTTACGATTTTTCGATTCTGGCGATTTTCCCTAGGGGTACCCCTAGGGAAATCCGTGAAAATTCGTCAGATCCCGACGAGGCCGATTCTCGATGCGTTGTGACCGGCAAGCTTCCAGTAGCTATTCCAATCAAGTTTTCCCGGATTGTTGGACTCGGATCCAAAATTTCACCACTTTTTACGATTTTTCGATTCTTGCGATTTTCCCTGGGGATACCCCTAGGGAAATCCGTGAAAATTCGTCAGATCCCGACGAGCCCGATTCTCGATGCGTTGTGACCGGCAAGCTTCCAGTAGCTATTCCAATCAAGTTTTCCGGGATTGTTGGACTCGGATCCAAAATTTCACCACTTTTTATGATTTTTCGATTCTGGCGATTTTCCCTAGGGGGTACCCCTAGGGAAATCCGTGAAAATTCGTCAGATCCCGACGAGGCCGATTCTCGATGCGTTGTGACCGGCAAGCTTCCAGTAGCTATTCCAATCAAGTTTTCCCGGATTGTTGGACTCGGATCCAAAATTTCACCACTTTTTACGATTTTTTAATTCTTGCGATTTTCCCTAGGGGTACCCCTAGCAAAATCCGTGAAAATTCGTCAGATCCCGATGAGGCCGATTCTCGATGCGTTGTGACCGGCAAGGTTCCAGTAGCTATTCCAATCAAGTGTTCCCGGATTGTTTGACTCGGATCAAAAATTTCACCACTTTTTACGATTTTTCGATTCTGGCGATTTTTCCTAGGGGTACCCCTAGGGAAACCCGTCAGATTCCGACTAGGCCGATTCTCGATGCGTTGTGACCGGCAAGCTTCCAGTAGCTATTCCAATAAAGTTTTCCCGGATTGTTGGACTCGTATCCAAAATTTTACCACTTTTTACTATTTTTCGATTCTTGCGATTTTCCCTGGGGGTACCCCTAGGGAAATCCGTGAAAATTTGTCAGATCCCGACGAGGCCGATTCTCGATGCGTTGTGACCGGCAAGCTTCCAGTAGCTATTCCAATCAAGTTTTCCCGAATTGTTGGACTCGGATCCAAAATTTCACCACTTTTTACGATTTTTCGATTGTTGCGATTTTCCCTTGGGGTACCCCTAGGGAAATCCGTGAAAATTCGTCAGATCCCGACGAGGCCGATTCTCGATGCGTTGTGACCGGCAAGCTTCCAGTAGCTATTCCAATCAAGTTTTCCCGGATTGTTGGACTCGGATCCAAAATTTCACCACTTTTTACGATTTTTCGATTCTTGCGATTTTCCCTAGGGGTACCCCTAGGGAAATCCGTGAAAATTCGTCAGATCCCGACGAGCCCGATTCTCGATGAGTTGTGACCGACAAGCTTCCAGTAGCTATTCCAATCAAGTTTTCCCGGATTGTTGGACTCGGATCCAAAATTTCACCACTTTTTATGATTTTTCGATTCTGGCGATTTTCCCTAGGGGGTACCCCTAGGGAAATCCGTGAAAATTCGTCAGATCCCGACGAGGCCGATTCTCGATGCGTTGTGACCGGCAAGCTTTCAGTAGCTATTCCAATCAAGTTTTCCCGGATTGTTGGACTCGGATCCAAAATTTCACCACTTTTTACGATTTTTCAATTCTTGCGATTTTCCCTAGGGGTACCCCCTAGCAAAATCCGTGAAAATTCGTCAGATCCCGACGAGGCCGATTCTCGATGCGTTGTGACCGGCAAGGTTCCAGTAGCTATTCCAATCAAGTGTTCCCGGATTGTTGGACTCGGATCAAAAATTTCACCACTTTTTACGATTTTTCGATTCTGGCGATTTTTCCTAGGGGTACCCCTAGGGAAACCCGTCAGATTCCGACTAGGCCGATTCTCGATGCGTTGTGACCGGCAAGCTTCCAGTAGCTATTCCAATAAAGTTTTCCCGGATTGTTGGACTCCTATCCAAAATTTCACCACTTTTTACTAGTTTTCGATTCTTGCGATTTTCCCTGGGGGTACCCCTAGGGAAATCCGTGAAAATTTGTCAGATCCCGACGAGGCCGATTCTCGATGCGTTGTGACCGGCAAGCATTCAGTAGCTATTCCAATCAAGTTTTCCCGGATTGTTGGACTCGGATCCAAAATTTCACCACTTTTTACGATTTTCCGATTCTGGCGATTTTCCCTTGGGGTACCCCAAGGAAAATCCGTGAAAATTCGTCAGATCCCGACGAGGCCGATTCTCGATGCGTTGTGACCGGCAAGCTTCCAGTAGCTATTCCAATCAAGTTTTCTCGGATTGTTGGACTCGGATCCAAAATTTCACCACTTTTTACGATTTTTCGATTCTGGCGATTTTCCCTAGGAGTACCCCTAGGGAAATCCGCCAGATCCCGACGAGGCCGATTCTCGATGCGTTGTGACCGGCAAGCTTCCAGTAGCTATTCCAATCAAGTTTACCCGGATTGTTGGATTTGGATCCAAAATTTCACCACTTTTTACGATTTTTCGATTCTTGCGATTTTCCCTAGGGGTACCCCTAGGGAAATCCGTGAAAATTTGTCCGATCCCGACGAGGCCGATTCTAGATGCGTTGTGACCGGCAAGCTTCCAGTAGCTATTCCAATCAAGTGTTCCCGGATTGTTGGACTCGGATCCAAAATTTCACAACTTTTTACGATTTTTCGATTCTGGCGATTTTCCCTTGGGGTACCCCTAGGGAAATCCGTGAAAATTCGTCAGATCCCGACGAGGCCGATTCTCGATGCGTTGTGACCGGCAAGCTTCCAGTAGCTATTCCAATCAAGTTTTCCCGGATTGTTGGACTCGGATCCAAAATTTCACCACTTTTTACGATTTTTCGATTCTGGCGATTTTCCCTTGGGGTACCCCTAGGAAAATCCGTGAAAATTCGTCAGATCCCGACGAGGCTGATTCTCGATGCGTTGTGACCGGAAAGCTTCCAGTAGCTATTCCAATTATGTTTTCCCGGATTGTTGGACTCGGATCCAAAATTTCACCACTTTTTACGATTTTTCGATTCTGGCGATTTTCCCTAGTGGGTACCCCTAGGGAAATCCGTGAAAATTCGTCAGATTCCGATGAGGCCGATTCTCGATGGGTTGTAACCGACAAGCTTCCAGTACCTATTCCAATCAAGTTTTCTCGAAATGTTGGACTCCGATCCAAAATTTCACCACTTTTTACGATTTTTCGATTCTGGCGATTTTCCCTAGGGGTACCCTTAGGGAAATCCGTCAGATCCCGACGAGGCCGATTCTCGATGCGTTGTACCGGCAAGCTTCCAGTAGCTATTCCAATCAAGTTTTCCCGAATTGTTGGACTCGGATCCAAAATTTCACCACTTTTTACGATTTTTCGATTCTGGCGATTTTCCCTAGGGGTACCTCTAGGGAAATCCGTCAGATCCCGACGAGGCCGATTCTCGATGCGTTGTGACCGGCAAGCTTCCAGTAGCTATTCCAATCAAGTTTTACCGGATTGTTGGAATCGGATCAAAAATTTCACCACTTTTTACGATTTTTCGATTCTGTCGATTTTCCCTAGGGGTACGCCTAGGGAAATCCGTGAAAATTCGTCAGATCCCGACGAGGCTGATTCTCGATGCGTTGTGACCGGCAAGCTTCCAGTAGCTATTCCAATCAAGTTTTCCCGGATTGTTGGACTCGGATCCAAAATTTCACCACTTTTTACGATTTTTCGATTCTGGCGATTTTCCCTAGGGGCACCCCTAGGGAAATCCGTCAGATCTCGACGAGGCCGATTCTCGATGCGTTGTGACCGGCAAGCTTCCAGTAGCTATTCCAATCAAGTTTTCCCGGATTGTTGGACTCGGATCCAAAATTTCACCACTTTTTACGATTTTTCGATTCTGGCGATTTTCCCTAGGGGTACCCCTAGGGACATCCGTCAGATCCCGACGAGGCCGATTCTCGATGCGTTATGACCGGCAAGCTTCTAGTAGCTATTCCAATCAAGTTTTCCCAGATTGTTGGACTCGGATCAAAAATTTTACCACTTTTTACGATTTTTCGATTCTGGCGATTTTCCCTAGGGGTACCCCTAGGGAAATCCGTAAAAATTCGTCAGATCCCGACGAGGCTGATTCTCGATGCGTTGTGACCGGCAAGCTTCCAGTAGCTATTGCAATCAAGTTTTCCCGGATTGTTGGACTCGGATTCAAAATTTAACCACTTTTTACGATTTTTCGATTCTGGCGATTTTCCCTAGGGGTACCCCTAGGGAAATCCGTAAAAATTCGTCAGATCCCGACGAGGCTGATTCTCGATGCGTTGTGACCGGAAAGCTTCCAGTAGCTATTCCAATCAAGTTTTCCCGGATTGTTGGACTCGGATCCAAAATTTCACCACTTTTTACGATTTTTCGATTCTGGCGATTTTCCCTAGGGGTACCCCTAGGGAAATCCGTCAGATCCCGACGAGGCCGATTCTCGATGCGTTGATACCGGCAAACTTCAAGTAGCTATTCCAATCAAGTTTTCCCGGATTGTTGGACTCGGATCCAAAATTTCACCACTTTTTACGATTTTTCGATTCTGGCGATTTTCCCTAGGGGTACCCCTAGGGAAATTCGAGAAAATTCGTCAGATCCCGACGAGTCCGATTCTCGATGCATTGTGACCGGCAAGCTTCCAGTAGCTATTCCAATCATGTTTTCCCGGATTGTTGGACTCGGATCCAAAAATTCACCACTTTTTACGATTTTCCGATTCTGGCGATTTTCCCTAGGGGTACCCCTAGGGAAATCCGTCAGATCCCGACGAGGCCGATTCTCGATGCATTGTGACCGGCAAGCTTCCAGTAGCTATTCCAATCAAGTTTTCCCGGATTGTTGGACTCGGATCCAAAATTTCACCACTTTTTACGATTTTTCGATTCTGGCGATTTTCCCTAGGGGGTACCCCTAGGGAAATCCGTCAGATCCCGAAAAGGCCGATTCTCGATACGTTGTGACCGGCAAGTTTCCAGTAGCTAGTCCAATCAAGTTTTCCCGGATTGTTGGACTCGGATCCAAAATTTCACCACTTTTTACGATTTTTCGATTCTGGCAATTTTCCCTAGGGGTACCCCTAGGGAAATCCGTGAAAATTCGTCAGATACCGATGAAGCCGATTCTCGATGCGTTGTGACCGGCAAGCTTCCAGTAGCTATTCCAATCAAGTTTTCCCGGATTGTTGGACTCGGATCCAAAATTACAGCACTTTTTACGATTTTTTCGATTCTGGCGATTTTCCCTAGGGGTACCCCTAGGGAAATCCGTCAGATCCCGACGAGGCCGATTCTCGATGCGTAATGACCGGCAAGCTTCCAGTAGCTATTCCAATCAAGTTTTCCCGGATTGTTGGACTCGGATCCAAAATTTCACCACTTTTTACGATTTTTCGATTCTGGCGATTTTCCCTAGGGGTACCCCTAGGGAAATCTGTCAGATCCCGACGAGGCCAATTCTCGATGCGGTTTGACCGGCAAGCTTCCAGTAGCTATTACAATCAACTTTTCCCGGATTGTTGGACTCGGATCCAAAATTTCACCACTTTTTACGATTTTTCGATTCTGGCGATTTTCCCTAGGGGTACCCCTAGGGAAATCCGTCAGATCCCGACGAGGCCGATTCTTCATGCGTTGTGACCGACAAGCTTCCAGTAGCTATTCCAATCAAGTTTTCCCGGATTGTTTGACTCGGATCCAAAATTTCACCACTTTTTACGATTTTTCGATTCTGGCGATTTTCCCTAGGGGTACCCTGAGGGAAATCCGTCAGATCCCTACGAAGCCGATTCTTGATGCGTTATGACCGGCAAGCTTCCAGTAGCTATTCCAATCAAGTTTTCCCGGATTGTTGGACTCTGATCCAAAATTTCACCACTTTTTACGATTTTTCGATTCTGGCGATTTTCCCTAGGGATACCCCTAGGGACATCCGTGAAAATCCGTCAGATCCCGACGAGGCCGATTCTCGATGCGTTGTGACCGGCAAGCTTCCAGTAGCTATTCCAATCAAGTTTTCCCGGATTGTTGGACTCGGATCCTAAATTTCACCACTTTTTACGATTTTTTGATTCTGGCGATTTTCCCTAGGGGTACCCCTAGGGAAATCCGTCAGATCGCGACGAGGCCGATTCTCGATACGTTGTGACCGGCAAGCTTCCAGTAGCTATTCCAATCAAGTTTTCCCGGATTGTTGGACTCGGATCCAAAATTTCACCACTTTTTACGATTTTTCGATTCTGGCGATTTTCCCTAGGGGCACCCCTAGGGAAATCCGTCAGATCTCGACGAGGCCGATTCTCGATGCGTTGTGACCGGCAAGCTTCCAGTAGCTATTCCAATCAAGTTTTCCCGGATTGTTGGACTCGGATCCAAAATTTCACCCCTTTTTACGATTTTTCGATTCTGGCGATTTTCCCTAGGGGTACCCCTAGGGAAATCCGTCAGATCCCGACGAGGCCGATTCTCGATGCGTTGTGACCGTCAAGCTTCCAGTAGCTATTCCAATCAAGTTTTCCCGGATTGTTGGACTCGGATCCAAAATTTCACCACTTTTTACGATTTTTCGATTCTGGCGATTTTCCCTAGGGGTACCCCTAGGGAAATCCGTCAGATCCCGATGAGGCCGATTCTCTATGCGTTTTTACCGGCAAGCTTCCAGTAGCTATTCCAATCAAGTTTTCCCGGATTGTTGGACTCGGATCCAAAATTTCACCACTTTTTACGATTTTTCGATTCTGGCGATTTTCCCTAGGGGTACCCCTAGGGAAATCCGTGAAAATTCGTCAGATCCCGACGAGGCCGATTCTCGATGCGTTGTGACCGGCAAGCTTCCAGTAGCTATTCCAATCAAGTTTTCCCGGATTGTTGGACTCGGATCCAAAATTTCACCACTTTTTACGATTTTTCGATTCTGGCGATTTTCCCTAGGTATACCCCTAGGGAAATCCGTGAAAATTCGTCAGATCCCGACGAGGTCGATTCTCGATGCGTTGTGACCGGCAAGCTTCCAGTAGCTATTCCAATCAAGTTTTCCCGGATTGTTGGACTCGGATTCAAAATTTCACCACTTTTTACGATTTTTCGATTCTGGCGATTTTCCCTAGGGGTACCCCTAGGGAAATCCGTCAGATCCCGACGAGGCCGATTCTCGATGCGTTGATACCGGCAAACTTCCAGTAGCTATTCCAATCAAGTTTTCCCGGATTGTTGGACTCGGATCCAAAATTTCACCACTTTTTACGATTTTTCGATTCTGGCGATTTTCCCTAGGGGTACCCCTAGGGAAATTCGAGAAAATTCGTCAGATCCCGACGAGTCCGATTCTCGATGCATTGTGACCGGCAAGCTTCCAGTAGCTATTCCAATCATGTTTTCCCGGATTGTTGGACTCGGATCCAAAAATTCACCACTTTTTACGATTTTCCGATTCTGGCGATTTTCCCTAGGGGTACCCCTAGGGAAATCCGTCAGATCCCGACGAGGCCGATTCTCGATGCGTTGTGACCGGCAAGCTTCCAGTAGCTATTCCAATCAAGTTTTCCCGGATTGTTGGACTCAGATCCAAAATTTCACCACTTTTTTCGATTTTTCGATTCTGGCGATTTTCCCTAGGGGTACCCCTAGGGAAATCCGTCAGATCCCGACGAGGCCGATTCTCTATGCGTTGTGACCGGCAAGCTTTCAGTAGCTATTCCAATCAAGTTTTCCCCGATTGTTGGACTCGGATCCAAAATTTCACCACTTTTTACGATTTTTCGATTCTGGCGATTTTCCCTAGGGGTACCCCTAGGGAAATCCGTCAGATCCCGAAAAGGCCGATTCTCGATACGTTGTGACCGGCAAGCTTCCAGTAGCTATTCCAATCAAGTTTTCCCGGATTGTTGGACTCGGATCCAAAATTTCACCACTTTTTACGATTTTTCGATTCTGGCGATTTTCCCTAGGGGTACCCCTAGGGAAATCCGTGAAAATTCGTCAGATACCGATGAAGCCGATTCTCGATGCGTTGTGACCGGCAAGCTTCCAGTAGCTATTCCAATCAAGTTTTCCCGGATTGTTGGACTCGGATCCAAAATTACACCACTTTTTACAATTTTTCGATTCTGGCGATTTTCCCTAGGGGTACCCCTAGGGAAATCCGTCAGATCCCGACGAGGCCGATTCTCGATGCGTAATGACCGGCAAGCTTCCAGTAGCTATTCCAATCAAGTTTTCCCGGATTGTTGGACTCGGATCCAAAATTTCACCACTTTTTACGATTTTTCGATTCTGACGATTTTCCCTAGGGGTACCCCTAGGGAAATCTGTCAGATCCCGACGAGGCCAATTCTCGATGCGGTTTGACCGGCAAGCTTCCAGTAGCTATTACATTCAACTTTTCCCGGATTGTTGGACTCGGATCCAAAATTTCACCACTTTTTACGATTTTTCGATTCTGGCGATTTTCCCTAGGGGTACCCCTAGGGAAATCTGTCAGATCCCGACGAGGCTGATTCTCGATGCGGTTTGACCGGCAAGCTTCCAGTAGCTATTCCAATCAACTTTTCCCGGATTGTTGGACTCGGATCCAAAATTTCACCACTTTTTACGATTTTCTGATTCTGGCGATTTTCCCTAGGGGTACGTACCCCTAGGGAAATTCGTGAAAATTCGTCAAATCCCGACGAGGCCGATTCTCGATGCGTTGTGACCGGCAAGCTTCCAGTAGCTATTCCAATCAAGTTTTCCCGGATTGTTGGACTCGGATCCAAAATTTCACCAGTTTTTACGATTTTTCGATTCCGGCGATTTTTCCTAGGGGTACCCCTAGGGAAATCCGTCAGATCCCGACGAGGCCGATTCTCCATGCGTTGTGACCGACAAGCTTCCAGTAGCTATTCCAATCAAGTTTTCCCGGATTGTTTGACTCGGATCCAAAATTTCACCACTTTTTACGATTTTTCGATTCTGGCGATTTTCCCTAGGGGTACCCTGAGGGAAATCCGTCAGATCCCGACGAAGCCGATTCTTGATGCGTTATGACCGGCAAGCTTCCAGTAGCTATTCCAATCAAGTTTTCCCGGATTGTTGGACTCTGATCCAAAATTTCACCACTTTTTACGATTTTTCGATTCTGGCGATTTTCCCTAGGGGTACCCTGAGGGAAATCCGTCAGATCCCGACGAAGCCGATTCTCGATGCGTTGTGACCGGCAAGCTTCCAGTAGCTATTCCAATCAAGTTTTCCCGGATTGTTGGACTCGGATCCAAAATTTCAACACTTTTTACGATTTTTCGATTCTGGCGATTTTCCCTAGGGGTACCCCTAGGGAAATCCGTCAGATCCCGACGAGGCCGATTCTCGATGCGTTGTGACCGGCAAGCTTCCAGTAGCTATTCCAATCAAGTTTTCCCGGATTGTTGGACTCGGATCAAAAATTTCACCACTTTTTACGATTTTTCGATTCTGGCGATTTTCCCTAGGGATACCCCTAGGGAAATCCGTCAGATCCCGACAAGGCCGATTCTCGATGCGTTGTGACCGGCAAGCTTCCAGTAGCTATTCCAATCAAGTTTTCCCGGATTATTGGACTCGGATCCAAAATTTCACCACTTTTTACGATTTTTCGATTCTGGCGATTTTCCCTAGGGATACCCCTAGGGACATCCGTGAAAATCCGTCAGATCCCGACGAGGCCGATTCTCGATGCGTTGTGACCGGCAAGCTTCCAGTAGCTATTCCAATCAAGTTTTCCCGGATTGTTGGACTCGGATCCAAAATTTCACCACTTTTTACGATTTTTTGATTCTGGCGATTTTCCCTAGGGGTACCCCTAGGGAAATCCGTCAGATCCCGACGAGGCCGATTCTCGATGCGTTGTGACCGGCAAGCTTCCAGTAGCTATTCCAATCAAGTTTTCCCGGATTGTTGGACTCGGATCCAAAATTTCACCACTTTTTACGATTTTTCGATTCTGGCGATTTTCCCTAGGGGTACCCCTAGGGAAATCTGTCAGATCCCGACGAGGTTGATTCTCGATGTGTTGTGACCGGCAAGCTTCCAGTAGCTATTCCAATCAAGTTTTCCCGGATTGTTGGACTCGGATCCAAAATTTCACCACTTTTTATGATTTTTCGATTCTGGCAATTTTCCCTAGTTGTACCCCTAGGGAAATCCGTGAAAATTCGTCAGATCCCGACGAGGCCGATTCTCGATGCGTTGTTACAGGCAAGCTTCCAGTAGCTATTTCAATCAAGTTTTCCCGAATTGTTGGACTCGGATCCAAAATTTCACCACTTTTTACGATTTTTCGATTTTGGCGATTTTCCCTAGGGGTACCCCTAGGGAAATCCGTCAGATCCCGACGAGGCCGATTCTCGATGCGTTGTGACCGGCAAGCTTCCAGTAGCTATTCCAATCAAGTTTTCCTGGATTGTTGGACTCGGATCCAAAATTTCACCACTTTTTACGATTTTTCGATTCTGGCGATTTTCCCTAGGGGTACCCCTAGGGAAATCCGTCAGATCCCGACGAGGCCGATTCTCGATGTGTTGTGACCAGCAAGCTTCCAGTAGCTATTCCAATCAAGTTTTCCCGGATTGTTGGACTCGGATCCAAAATTTCACCACTTTTTACGATTTTTCGATTCTGGCGATTTTCCCTAGTTGTACCCCTAGGGAAATCCGTGAAAATTCGTCAGATCCCGACGAGGCCGATTCTCGATGCGTTGTTACAGGCAAGCTTCCAGTAGCTATTCCAATCAAGTTTTCCCGGATTGTTGGACTCGGATCCAAAATTTCACCACTTTTTACGATTTTTCGATTCTGGCGATTTTCCCTAGGGTTACCCCTAGGGAAATCCGTCAGATCTCGACGAGGCCGATTCTCGATGCGTTGTGACCGGCAAGCTTCCAGTAGCTATTCCAATCAAGTTTTCCCGGATTGTTGGACTCAGATCCAAAATTTCACCACTTTTTACGATTTTTCGATTCTGGCGATTTTCCCTAGGGATACCCCTAGGGAAATCCGTCAGATCCCGACGAGGCCGATTCTCAATGCGTTGTGACCGGCAAGCTTCCAGTAGCTATTCCAATCAAGTTTTCCCGGATTGTTGGACTCGGATAAAAAATTTCACAACTTTTTACGATTTTTCGATTCTGGCGATTTTCCCTAGGGGTACCCGTAGGGAAATCCGTGAAAATTCGTCAGATACCGATGAGGCCGATACTCGAAGCGTTGTGACCGGCAAGCTTCCAGTAGATATTCCAATCAAGTTTTCCCGGATTGTTGGACTCGGATCCAAAATTTCACCACTTTTTACGATTTTTCGATTCTGGCGATTTTCCCTAGGGGTACCCCTAGGGAAATCCGTCAGATCCCGACGAGGCCGATTCTCGATGCGTTGTGACCGGCAAGCTTCCAGTAGCTATTCCAATCAAGTTTTCCCGGATTGTTGGACTCGGATCCAAAATTTCACCACTTTTTACGATTTTACGATTCTGGCGATTTTCCCTAGGGGTACCCCTAGGGAAATCCGTCAGATCCCGACGAGGCCGATTCTCGATGCGTTGTGACCGGCAAGCTTCCAGTAGCTATTCCAATCAAGTTTTCCCGGATTGTTGGACTCGGATCCAAAATTTCACCACTTTTTACGATTTTACGATTCTGGCGATTTTCCCTAGGGGTACCCCTAGGGAAATCCGTCAGATCCCGACGAGGCCGATTCTCAATGCGTTGTGACCGGCAAGCTTCCAGTAGCTATTCCAATCAAGTTTTCCCGGATTGTTGGACTCGGATTAAAAATTTCACCACTTTTTACGATTTTTCGATTCTGGCGATTTTCCCTAGGGGTACCCCTAGGGAAATCCGTTAGATCCCGACGAGGCCGATTCTCGATGCGTTGTGACCGGCAAGCTTCCAGTAGCTATTCCAATCAAGTGTTCCCGAATTGTTGGACTCGGATCCAAAATTTCACCACTTTTTACGATTTTTCGATTCTGGCGATTTTCCCTAGGGGTACCCCTGTGGAAATCCGTGAAAATTCGTCAGATCCCGACGAGACCGATTCTCGATGCGTTGTGACCGGCAAGCTTCCAGTAGCTATTCCAATCAAGTTTTCCCGGATTGTTGGACTCGGATCCAAAATTTCACCACTTTTTACGATTTTTCGATTCTGGCAATTTTCCCTAGGGGTACCCCTAGGGAAATCCGTCAGATCCCGACGAGGCCGATTCTCGATGCGTTGTGACCGGCAAGCTTCCAGTAGCTATTCCAATCAAGTTTTCCCGGATTGTTGGACTCGGATCCAAAATTTCACCACTTTTTACGATTTTTCGATTCTGGTGATTTTCCCTTGGGGTACCCGTAGGGAAATCCGTCAGATCCCGACGAGGCCGATTCTCGATTCGTTGTGACCGGCAAGCTTCCAGTAGCTATTCCAATCAAGTTTTCCCGGATTGTTGGACTCGGATTCGATTCTGGCGATTTTCCCTAGGGGTACCCCTAGGTAAATCCGTCAGATCCCGTCGAGGCCGATTCTCGATGCGTTGTGACCGGCAAGCTTCCAGTAGCTATTCCAATCAAGTTTTACCGGATTGTTGGACTCGGATCCAAAATTTCACCAATTTTTACGATTTTTCGATTCTGGCGATTTTCCCTAGGGGTACCCCTAGGGAAATCCGTCAGATCCCGACGACGCCGATTCTCAATGCGTTGTGACCGGCCAGCTTCCAGTAGCTATTCCAATCAAGTTTTCCCGGATTTTTGGACTCGGAACCAAAATTTCACCACTTTTTACGATTTTTCGATTCTGGCGATTTTCCCTAGGAGTACCCCTAGGGAAATCCGTGAAAATTCGTCAGATACCGACGAGACCGATTCTTGATGCGTTGTGACCGGCAAGCTTCCAGTAGCTATTCCAATCAAGTTTTCCCGGATTGTTGGACTCGGATCCAAAATTTCACCACTTTTTACGATTTTTTGATTCTGGCGATTTTCCCTAGGGGTACCCCTAGGGAAATCCGTCAGATCCCGACGAGGCCGATTCTCGATGCGTTGTGACCGGCAAGCTTCCAGTAGCTATTCCAATCAAGTTTTCCCGGATTGTTGGACTCGGATCAAAAATTTCACAACTTTTTACGATTTTTCGATTCTGGCGATTTTCCCTAGGGGTACCCCTAGGGAAATCCGTGAAAATTCGTCAGATACCGACGAGGCCGATACTCAAAGCGTTGTGACCGGCAAGCTTCCAGTAGCTATTCCAATCAAGTTTTCCCGGATTGTTGGACTCGGATCCAAAATTTTACCACTTTTTACGATTTTTCGATTATGGCGATTTTCCCTAGGGGTACCCCTAGGGAAATCCGTCAGATGCCGACGAGGCCGATTCTCGATGCGTTGTGACCGGCAAGCTTCCAGTAGCTATTCCAATCAAGTTTTACCGGATTGTTGGACTCGGATCCAAAATTTCACCACTTTTTACGATTTTACGATTCTGGCGATTTTCCCTAGGGGTACCCCTAGGGAAATCCGTCAGATCCCGACGAGGCCGATTCTCAATGCGTTGTGACCGGCAAGCTTCCAGTAGCTATTCCAATCAAGTTTTCCCGGATTTTTGGACTCGGATCCAAAATTTCACCACTTTTTACGATTTTTCGATTCTGGCGATTTTCCCTAGGGGTACCCCTAGGGAAATCCGTCAGATCCCGACGAGGCCGATTCTCGATGCGTTGTGACCGGCAAGCTTCCAGTAGCTATTCCAATCAAGTTTTCCTGGATTGTTGGACTCGGATCCAAAATTTCACCACTTTTTACGATTTTTCGATTCTGGCGATTTTCCCTAGGGGTACCCCTAGGGAAATCCGTGAAAATTCGTCAGATTCCGACGAGACCGATTCTCGATGCGTTGTGACCGGCAAGCTTCCAGTAGCTATTCCAATCAAGTTTTCCCGGATTGTTGGACTCGGATCAAAAATTTCACCACTTTTTACGATTTTTCGATTCTGGCGATTTTCCCTAGGGGTACCCCTAGGGAAATCCGTCAGATCCCGACGAGGCCGATTCTCGATGCGTTGTGACCGGCAAGCTTCCAGTAGCTATTCCAATCAATTTTTCCCGGATTGTTGGACTCGGATCAAAAATTTCACCACTTTTTACGATTTTTCGATTCTGGCGATTTTCCCTAGGGGTACCCCTAGGGAAATCCGTCAGAACCCGACGAGGCCGATTCTCGATGCGTTGTGACCGGCAAGTTTCCAGTAGCTATTCCAATCAAGTTTTCCCAGATTGTTGGACTCGGATCCAAAATTTCACCACTTTTTATGATTTTTCGATTCTGGCGATTTTCCCTAGGGGTACCCCTAGGGAAATCCGTGAAAATCCGTCAGATCCCGACGAGGCCGATTCTCGATGCGTTGTGACCGGCAAGCTTCCAGTAGCTATTCCAATCAAGTTTTCCTGGATTGTTGGACTCGGATCCAAAATTTCACCACTTTTTACGATTTTTCGATTCTGGCGATTTTCCCTAGGGGTACCCCTAGGGAAATCCGTCAGATCCCGACGAGGCCGATTCTCGTTGCGTTGTGACCGCCAAGCTTCCAGTAGCTATTCCAATCAAGTTTTCCCGGATTGTTGGACTCGGATCCAAAATTTCACCACTTTTTACGATTTTTCGATTCTGGCGATTTTCCCTAGGGGTACCCCTAGGGAAATCCGTCAGATCCCGACGAGGCCGATTCTCGATGCGTTGTGACCGGCAAGCTTCCAGTAGCTATTCCAATCAAGTTTTCCCGGATTGTTGGACTCGGATCAAAAATTTCACCACTTTTTACGATTTTTCGATTCTGGCGATTTTCCCTAGGGGTACCCCTAGGGTAATCCGTCAGATCCCGACAAGGCCGATTCTCGATGCGTTGTGACCGGCAAGCTTCCAGTAGCTATTCCAATCTTGTTTTGCCGGATTATTGGACTCGGATCCAAAATTTCACCACTTTTTACGATTTTCCGATTCTGGCGATTTTCCCTAGGGATACCCCTAGGGACATCCGTGAAAATCCGTCAGATCCCGACGAGGCCGATTCTCGATGCGTTGTGACCGGCAAGCTTCCAGTAGCTATTCCAATCAAGTTTTCCCGGATTGTTGGACTCGGATCCAAAATTTCACCACTTTTTACGATTTTTCGATTATGGCGATTTTCCCTAGGGGTACCCCTAGGGAAATCCGTCAGATCCCGACGAGGCCGATTCTCGATGCGTTGTGCCCGGCAAGCTTCCAGTAGCTATTCCAATCAATTTTTCCCGGATTGTTGGACTCGGATCCAAAATTTCACCACTTTTTACGATTTTTCGATTCTGGGGATTTTCCCTAGGGGTACCCCTAGGAAAATCCGTCAGATCCCGACGAGGCCGATTCTCGATGTGTTGTGACCGGCAAGCTTCCAGTAGCTATTCCAATCAAGTTTTCCCGGATTGTTGGACTCGGATCAAAAATTTCACCACTTTTTACGATTTTTCGATTCTGGCGATTTTCCCTAGTTGTACCCCTAGGAAAATCCGTGAAAATTCGTCAGATCCCGACGAGACCGATTCTCGATGCGTTGTGACCGGCAAGCTTCCAGTAGCTATTCCAATCAAGTTTTCCCGGATTGTTGGACTCGGATCCAAAATTTCACCACTTTTTACGATTTTTCGATTCTGGCGATTTTCCCTAGGGGTACCCCTAGGAAAATCCGTCAGATCCCGACGAGACCGATTCTCGATGCGTTGTGACCGGCAAGCTTCCAGTAGCTATTGCAATCAATTTTTCCCGGATTGTTGGACTCGGATCCAAAATTTCACCACTTTTTACGATTTTTCGATTCTGGCGATTTTCCCTAGGGGTACCCCTAGGAAAATCCGTCAGATCCCGACGAGGCCGATTCTCGATGTGTTGTGACCGGCAAGCTTCCAGTAGCTATTCCAATCAAGTTTTCCCGGATTGTTGGACTCGGATCAAAAATTTCACCACTTTTTACGATTTTTCGATTCTGGCGATTTTCCCTAGTTGTACCCCTAGGAAAATCCGTGAAAATTCGTCAGATCCCGACGAGACCGATTCTCGATGCGTTGTGACCGGCAAGCTTCCAGTAGCTATTCCAATCAAGTTTTCCCGGATTGTTGGACTCGGATCCAAAATTTCACCACTTTTTACGATTTTTCGATTCTGGCGATTTTCCCTAGGGGTACCCCTAGGAAAATCCGTCAGATCCCGACGAGACCGATTCTCGATGCGTTGTGACCGGCAAGCTTCCAGTAGCTATTCCAATCAATTTTTCCCGGATTGTTGGACTCGGATCAAAAATTTCATCACTTTTTACGATTTTTCGATTCTGGCGATTTTCCCTAGGGGTACCCCTAGGGAAATCCGTCAGAACCCGACGAGGCCGATTCTCGATGCGTTGTGACCGGCAAGTTTCCAGTAGCTATTCCAATCAAGTTTTCCCAGATTGTTGGACTCGGATCCAAAATTTCACCACTTTTATGATTTTTCGATTCTGGCGATTTTCCCTAGGGGTACCCCTAGGGAAATCCGTGAAAATTCGTCAGATCCCGACGAGGCTGATTCTGGATGCGTTGTGACCGGCAAGCTTCCAGTAGCTATTCCAATCAAGTTTTCCCGGATTGTTGGACTCGGATCCAAAATTTCACCACTTTTTACGATTTTTTGATTCTGGCGATTTTCCCTAGGGGTACCCCTAGGGAAATCCGTCAGATCCCGACGAGGCCGATTCTCGATGCGTTGTGACCGGCAAGCTTCCAGTAGCTATTCCAATCAATTTTTCCCGGATTGTTGGACTCGGATCCAAAATTTCACCACTTTTTACGATTTTTCGATTCTGGCGATTTTCCCTAGGGGTACCCCTAGGAAAATCCGTCAGATCCCGACGAGGC
The DNA here is from genome assembly GCA_947683425.1 of Excoecaria cochinchinensis. Taxonomy (NCBI): domain Eukaryota; kingdom Viridiplantae; phylum Streptophyta; class Magnoliopsida; order Malpighiales; family Euphorbiaceae; genus Excoecaria; species Excoecaria cochinchinensis. The sequence goes on from CANTUQ010000216.1 coordinate 51,172, forward strand.
CGATTCTCGATGCGTTGTGACCGGCAAGCTTCCAGTAGCTATTCCAATCAAGTTTTCCCGGATTGTTGGACTCGGATCCAAAATTTCACCACTTTTTACGATTTTTCGATTCTGGCGATTTTCCCTAGGGGTACCCCTAGGGAAATCCGTCAGATCCCGACGAGGCCGATTCTCGATGCGTTGTGACCGGCAAGCTTCCAGTAGCTATTCCAATCAATTTTTCCCGGATTGTTGGACTCGGATCCAAAATTTCACCACTTTTTACGATTTTTCGATTCTGGCGATTTTCCCTAGGGGTACCCCTAGGAAAATCCGTCAGATCCCGACGAGGCCGATTCTCGATGTGTTGTGACCGGCAAGCTTCCAGTAGCTATTCCAATCAAGTTTTCCCGGATTGTTGGACTCGGATCAAAAATTTCACCACTTTTTACGATTTTTCGATTCTGGCGATTTTTCCTAGTTGTACCCCTAGGAAAATCCGTGAAAATTCGTCAGATCCCGACGAGGCCGATTCTCGATGCGTTGTTACAGGCAAGCTTCCAGTAGCTATTCCAATCAAGTTTTCTCAGATTGTTGGACTCGGATCCAAAATTTCACCACTTTTTACGATTTTTCGATTCTGGCGATTTTCCCTAGGGGTACCCCTAGGGAAATCCGTCAGATCCCGACGAGGCCGATTCTCGATGCGTTGTGACCGGCAAGCTTCCAGTAGCTATTCCAATCAAGTTTTCCCGGATTGTTGGACTCAGATCCAAAATTTCACCACTTTTTACGATTTTTCGATTCTGGCGATTTTTCCTAGGGATACCCCTAGGGAAATCCGTCAGATCCCGACGAGGCCGATTCTCAATGCGTTATGACCGGCAAGCTTCCAGTAGCTATTCCAATCAAGTTTTCCCGGATTGTTGGACTCGGATCAAAAATTTCACAACTTTTTACGATTTTTTGATTCTGGCGATTTTCCCTAGGGGTACCCCTAGGGAAATCCGTGAAAATTCGTCAGATACCGATGAGGCCGATACTCGAAGCGTTGTGACCGGCAAGCTTCCAGTAGCTATTCCAATCAAGTTTTCCCGGATTGTTGGACTCGGATCCAAAATTTTACCACTTTTTACGATTTTTCGATTCTGGCGATTTTCCCTAGGGGTACCCCTAGGGAAATCCGTCAGATCCCGACGAGGCCGATTCTCGATGCGTTGTGACCGGCAAGCTTCCAGTAGCTATTCCAATCAAGTTTTACCGGATTGTTGGACTCGGATCCAAAATTTCACCACTTTTTACGATTTTACGATTCTGGCGATTTTCCCTAGGGGTACCCCTAGGGAAATCCGTCAGAACCCGACGAGGCCGATTCTCGATGCGTTGTGACCGGCAAGTTTCCAGTAGCTATTCTAATCAAGTTTTCCCAGATTGTTGGACTCGGATCCAAAATTTCACCACTTTTTATGATTTTTCGATTCTGGCGATTTTCCCTAGGGGTACCCCTAGGGAAATCCGTGAAAATTCGTCAGATCCCGACGAGGCCGATTCTCGATGCGTTGTGACCGGCAAGCTTCCAGTAGCTATTCCAATCAAGTTTTCCCGGATTGTTGGACTCGGATCCAAAATTTCACCACTTTTTACGATTTTTCGATTCTGGCGATTTTCCCTAGGGGTACCCCTAGGGAAATCCGTCAGATCCCGACGACGCCGATTCTCGATGCGTTGTGACCGGCAAGCTTCCAGTAGCTATTCCAATCAAGTTTTCCCGGATTGTTGGACTCGGATCCAAAATTTCACCACTTTTTACGATTTTTCGATTCTGGCGATTTTCCCTAGGGGTACCCCTAGGGAAATCCGTGAAAATTCGTCAGATCCCGACGAGACCGATTCTCGATGCGTTGTGACCGGCAAGCTTCCAGTAGCTATTCCAATCAAGTTTTCCCGGATTGTTGGACTCGGATCCAAAATTTCACCACTTTTTACGATTTTTCGATTTTGGCGATTTTCCCTAGGGGTACCCCTAGGGAAATCCGTCAGATCCCGACGAGGCCGATTCTCGATGCGTTGTGACCGGCAAGCTTCCAGTAGCTATTCCAATCAAGTTTTCCCGGATTGTTGGACACGGATCCAAAATTTCACCACTTTTTACGATTTTTCGATTCTGGCAATTTTCCCTAGGGGTACCCCTAGGGAAATCCGTCAGATCCCGACGAGGCCGATTCTCTATGCGTTGTGACCGGCAAGCTTCCAGTAGCTATTCCAATCAAGTTTTCCCTTATTGATGGACTCGGATCCAAAATTTCACCACTTTTTACGATTTTTCGATTCTGGCGATTTTCCCTAGTTGTACCCCTAGGGAAATCCGTGAAAATTCGTCAGATCCCGACGAGGCCGATTCTCGATGCGTTGTTACAGGCAAGCTTCCAGTAGCTATTCCAATCAAGTTTTCCCAGATTGTTGGACTCGGATCCAAAATTTTACCATTTTTTACGATTTTTCGATTCTGGCGATTTTCCCTAGGGGTACCCCTAGGGAAATCCGTCAGATCCCGACGAGGCCGATTCTCGATGCGTTGTGACCGGCAAGCTTCCAGTAGCTATTCCAATCAAGTTTTCCCGGATTGATGGACTCAGATCCAAAATTTCACCACTTTTTACGATTTTTCGATTCTTGCGATTTTCCCTAGGGATACCCCTAGGGAAATCCGTCAGATCCCGACGAGGCCGATTCTCAATGCGTTGTGACCGGCAAGCTTCCAGTAGCTATTCCAATCAAGTTTTCCCGGATTGTTGGACTCGGATCCAAAATTTCACCACTTTTTACGATTTTTCGATTCTGGCGATTTTCCCTAGGGGTACCCCTAGGGAAATCCGTCAGATCCCGACGAGGCCGATTCTCGATGCGTTGTGACCGGCAAGCTTCCAGTAGCTATTCCAATCAAGTTTTCCTGGATTGTTGGACTCGGATCCAAAATTTCACCACTTTTTACGATTTTTCGATTCTGGCGATTTTCCCTAGTGGTACCCCTAGGGAAATCCGTGAAAATTCGTCAGATCCCGTCGAGACCGATTCTCGATGCGTTGTGACCGGCAAGCTTCCAGTAGCTATTCCAATCAAGTTTTCCCGGATTGTTGGACTCGGATCAAAAATTTCACAACTTTTTACGATTTTTCGATTCTGGCGATTTTCCCTAGGGGTACCCCTAGGGAAATCCGTGAAAATTCGTCAGATACCGACGAGGCCGATACTCGAAGCGTTGTGACCGGCAAGCTTTCAGTAGCTATTCCAATCAAGTTTTCCCGGATTGTTGGACTCGGATCCAAAATTTTACCACTTTTTACGATTTTTCGATTCTGGCGATTTTCCCTAGGGGTACCCCTAGGGAAATCCGTCAGATCCCGATGAGGCCGATTCTCGATGCGTTGTGACCGGCAAGCTTCCAGTAGCTATTCCAATCAAGTTTTACCGGATTGTTGGAATCGGATCAAAAATTTCACCACTTTTTACGATTTTACGATTCTGGCGATTTTCCCTAGGGGTACCCCTAGGGAAATCCGTCAGATCCCGACGTGGCCGATTCTCAATGCGTTGTGACCGGCAAGCTTCCAGTAGCTATTCCAATCAAGTTTTCCCGGATTGTTGGACTCGGATCCAAAATTTCACCACTTTTTACGATTTTTCGATTCTGGCGATTTTCCCTAGGGGTACCCCTAGGGAAATCCGTCAGATCCCGACGAGGCCGATTCTCGATGCGTTGTGACCGGCAAGCTTCCAGTAGCTATTCCAATCAAGTTTTCCTGGATTGTTGGACTCGGATCCAAAATTTCACCACTTTTTACGATTTTTCGATTCTGGCGATTTTCCCTAGTGGTACCCCTAGGGAAATCCGTGAAAATTCGTCAGATCCCGTCGAGACCGATTCTCGATGCGTTGTGACCGGCAAGCTTCCAGTAGCTATTCCAATCAAGTTTTCCCGGATTGTTGGACTCGGATCCAAAATTTCACCACTTTTTACGATTTTTCGATTCTGGCGATTTTCCCTAGGGGTACCCCTAGGGAAATCCGTCAGATCCCGACGAGGCCGATTCTCGATGCGTTGTGACCGGCTTGCTTCCAGTAGCTATTCCAATCAATTTTTCCCGGATTGTTGGACTCGGATCAAAAATTTCACCACTTTTTACGATTTTTCGATTCTGGCGATTTTCCCTAGGGGTACCCCTAGAGAAATCCGTCAGAACCCGACGAGGCCGATTCTCGATGCGTTGTGACCGGCAAGTTTCCAGTAGCTATTCCAATCAAGTTTTCCCAGATTGTTGGACTCGGATCCAAAATTTCACCACTTTTTATGATTTTTCGATTCTGGCGATTTTCCCTAGGGGTACCCCTAGGGAAATCCGTGAAAATCCGTCAGATCCCGACGAGGCCGATTCTCGATGCGTTGTCACCGGCAAGCTTCCAGTAGCTATTCCAATCAAGTTTTCCCGGATTGTTGGACTCGGATCCAAAATTTCACCACTTTTTACGATTTTTCGATTCTGGCGATTTTCCCCAGGGGTACCCCTAGGGAAATCCGTCAGATCCCGACAAGGCCGATTCTCGATGCGTTGTGACCGGCAAGCTTCCAGTAGCTATTCCAATCAAGTTTTCCCGGATTGTTGGACTCGGATCCAAAATTTCACCACTTTTTACGATTTTACGATTCTGGCGATTTTCCCTAGGGGTACCCCTAGGGAAATCCGTCAGATCCCGACGAGGCCGATTCTCAATGCGTTGTGACCGGCAAGCTTACAGTAGCTATTCCAATCAAGTGTTCCCGGATTGATGGACTCAGATCCAAAATTTCACCACTTTTTACGATTTTTCGATTCTTGCGATTTTCCCTAGGGATACCCCTAGGGAAATCCGTCAGATCCCGACGAGGCCGATTCTCAATGCGTTGTGACCGGCAAGCTTCCAGTAGCTATTCCAATCAAGTTTTCCCGGATTGTTGGACTCGGATCAAAAATTTCACAACTTTTTACGATTTTTCGATTCTGGCGATTTTCCCTAGGGGTACCCATAGGAAAATCCGTGAAAATTCGTCAGATACCGACGAGGCCGATACTCAAAGCGTTGTGACCGGCAAGCTTCCAGTAGCTATTCCAATCAAGTTTTCCCGGATTGTTGGACTCGGATCCAAAATTTTACCACTTTTTACGATTTTTCGATTCTGGCGATTTTCCCTAGGGGTACCCCTAGGGAAATCCGTCAGATCCCGACGTGGCCGATTCTCAATGCGTTGTGACCGGCAAGCTTCCAGTAGCTATTCCAATCAAGTTTTATCGGATTGTTGGAATCGGATCAAAAATTTCACCACTTTTTACGATTTTACGATTCTGGCGATTTTCCCTAGGGGTACCCCTAGGGAAATCCGTCAGATCCCGACGTGGCCGATTCTCAATGCGTTGTGACCGGCAAGCTTCCAGTAGCTATTCCAATCAAGTTTTCCCGGATTGTTGGACTCGGATCCAAAATTTCACCACTTTTTACGATTTTTCGATTCTGGCGATTTTCCCTAGGGGTACCCCTAGGGAAATCCGTCAGATCCCGACGAGGCCGATTCTCGATGCGTTGTGACCGGCAAGCTTCCAGTAGCTATTCCAATCAAGTTTTCCTGGATTGTTGGACTCGGATCCAAAATTTCACCACTTTTTACGATTTTTCGATTCTGGCGATTTTCCCTAGTGGTACCCCTAGGGAAATCCGTGAAAATTCGTCAGATCCCGTCGAGACCGATTCTCGATTCGTTGTGACCGGCAAGCTTCCAGTAGCTATTCCAATCAAGTTTTCCCGGATTGTTGGACTCGGATCCAAAATTTCACCACTTTTTACGATTTTTCGATTCTGGCGATTTTCCCTAGGGGTACCCCTAGGGAAATCCGTCAGATCCCGACGAGGCCGATTCTCGATGCGTTGTGACCGGCTTGCTTCCAGTAGCTATTCCAATCAATTTTTCCCGGATTGTTGGACTCGGATCAAAAATTTCACCACTTTTTACGATTTTTCGATTCTGGCGATTTTCCCTAGGGGTACCCATAGGAAAATCCGTGAAAATTCGTCAGATACCGACGAGGCCGATACTCAAAGCGTTGTGACCGGCAAGCTTCCAGTAGCTATTCCAATCAAGTTTTCCCGGATTGTTGAACTCGGATCCAAAATTTTACCACTTTTTACGATTTTTCGATTCTGGCGATTTTCCCTAGGGGTACCCCTAGGGAAATCCGTCAGATCCCGATGAGGCCGATTCTCGATGCGTTGTGACCAGCAAGCTTCCAGTAGCTATTCCAATCAAGTTTTCCTGGATTGTTGGATTCGGATCCAAAATTTCACCACTTTTTACGATTTTTCGATTCTGGCGATTTTCCCTAGGGGTACCCCTAGGGAAATCCGTGAAAATTCGTCAGATCCCGACGAGACCGATTCTCGATGCGTTGTGACCGGCAAGCTTCCAGTAGCTATTCCAATTAAGTTTTCCCGGATTGTTGGACTCGGATCCAAAATTTCACCACTTTTTACGATTTTTCGATTCTGGCGATTTTCCCTAGGGGTACCCCTAGGGAAATCCGTCAGATCCCGACGAGGCCGATTCTCGATGTGTTGTGACCGGCAAGCTTCCAGTAGCTATTCAAATCAATTTTTCCCGGATTGTTGGACTCGGATCAAAAATTTCACCACTTTTTACGATTTTTCGATTCTGGCGATTTTCCCTAGGGGTACCCCTAGGGAAATCCGTCAGATCCCGACGAGGCCGATTCTCGATGTGTTGTGACCGGCAAGCTTCCAGTAGCTATTCCAATCAATTTTTCCCGGATTGTTGGACTCGGATCAAAAATTTCACCACTTTTTACGATTTTTCGATTCTGGCGATTTTCCCTAGGGGTACCCCTAGAGAAATCCGTCAGAACCCGACGAGGCCGATTCTCGATGCGTTGTGACCGGCAAGTTTCCAGTAGCTATTCCAATCAAGTTTTCCCAGATTGTTGGACTCGGATCCAAAATTTCACCACTTTTTATGATTTTTCGATTCTGGCGATTTTCCCTAGGGGTACCCCTAGGGAAATCCGTGAAAATCCGTCAGATCCCGACGAGGCCGATTCTCGATGCGTTGTGACCGGCAAGCTTCCAGTAGCTATTCCAATCAAGTTTTCCCGGATTGTTGGACTCGGATCCAAAATTTCACCACTTTTTACGATTTTTTGATTCTGGCGATTTTCCCTAGGGGTACCCCTAGGGAAATCCGTCAGATCCCGACGAGGCCGATTCTCGATGCGTTGTGACCGGCAAACTTCCAGTAGCTATTCCAATCAATTTTTCCCGGATTGTTGGACTCGGATCAAAAATTTCACCACTTTTTACGATTTTTCGATTCTTGCGATTTTCCCTAGGGGTACCCCTAGGGAAATCCGTCAGAACCCGACGAGGCCGATTCTCGATGCGTTGTGACCGGCAAGTTTCCAGTAGCTATTCCAATCAAGTTTTCCAAGATTGTTGGACTCGGATCCAAAATTTCACCACTTTTTATGATTTTTCGATTCTGGCGATTTTCCCTAGGGGTACCCCTAGGGAAATCCGTGAAAATCCGTCAGATCCCGACGAGGCCGATTCTCGATGCGTTGTGACCGGCAAGCTTCCAGTAGCTATTCCAATCAAGTTTTCCCGGATTGTTGGACTCGGATCCAAAATTTCACCACTTTTTACGATTTTTTGATTCTGGCGATTTTCCCAAGGGGTACCCCTAGAGAAATCCGACAGATCCCGACGAGGCCGATTCTCGATGCGTTGTGACCGGCAAGCTTCCAGTAGCTATTCCAATCAAGTTTTCCTGGATTGTTGAACTCGGATCCAAAATTTCACCACTTTTTACGATTTTTCGATTCTGGCGATTTTCCCTAGGGGTACCCCTAGGGAAATCCGTGAAAATTCGTTAGATCCCGACGAGACCGATTCTCGATGCGTTGTGACCGGCAAGCTTCCAGTAGCTATTCCAATCAAGTTTTACCGGATTGTTGGACTCGGATCCAAAATTTCACCACTTTTTACGATTTTACGATTCTAGCGATTTTCCCTAGGGGTACCCCTAGGGAAATCCGTCAGATCCCGACGAGGCCGATTCTCAATGCGTTGTGACCGGCAAGCTTCCAGTAGCTATTCCAATCAAGTTTTCCCGGATTGTTGGACTCGGATCAAAAATTTCACCACTTTTTACGATTTTTCGATTCTGGCGATTTTCCCTAGGGGTACCCCTAGGGAAATCCGTCAGATCCCGACGAGGCCGATTCTCGATGCGTTGTGACCGGCAAGCTTCCAGTAGCTATTCCAATCAAGTTTTCCCGGATTGTTGGACTCGGATCCAAAATTTCACCACTTTTTACGATTTTTCGATTCTGGCGATTTTCCCTAGGGGTACCCCTAGGGAAATCCGTCAGATCCCGACGAGGCCGATTCCCGATGCGTTGTGACCGGCAAGCTTCCAGTAGCTATTCCAATCAAGTTTTCCCGGATTGTTGGACTCGGATCCAAAATTTCACCACTTTTTACGATTTTTCGATTCTGGCGATTTTCCCTAGGGGTACCCCTAGGGAAATCCGTCAGATCCCGACGAGGCCGATTCTCAATGCGTTGTGACCGGCAAGCTTCCAGTAGCTATTCCAATTTAGTTTTCCCGGATTGTTGGACTCGGATCCAAAATTTCACCACTTTTTACGATTTTTCGATTCTGGCGATTTTCCCTAGGGGTACCCCTAGGGAAATCCGTCAGATCCCGACGAGGCCGATTCTCGATGCGTTGTGACCGGCAAGTTTCCAGTAGCTATTCCAATCAAGTTTTCCCAGATTGTTGGACTCGGATCCAAAATTTCACCACTTTTTATGATTTTTCGATTTTGGCGATTTTCCCTAGGGGTACCCCTAGGGAAATCCGTGAAAATCCGTCAGATCCCGACGAGGCCGATTCTCGATGCGTTATGACCGGCAAGCTTCCAGTAGCTATTCCAATCAAGTTTTCCCGGATTGTTGGACTCGGATCCAAAATTTCACCACTTTTTACGATTTTTCGATTCTGGCGATTTTCCCTAGGGGTACCCCTAGGGAAATCCGTCAGATCCCGACGAGGCCGATTCCCGATGCGTTGTGACCGGCAAGCTTCCAGTAGCAATTCCAATCAAGTTTTCCCGGATTGTTGGACTCGGATCCAAAATTTCACCACTTTTTACGATTTTTCGATTCTGGCGATTTTCCCTAGGGGTACCCCTAGGGAAATCCGTCAGATCCCGACGAGGCCGATTCTCAATGCGTTGTGACCGGCAAGCTTCCAGTAGCTATTCCAATTAAGTTTTCTTGGATTGTTGGACTCGGATCCAAAATTTCACCACTTTTTACGATTTTTCAATTCTGGCGATTTTCCTTAGGGGTACCCCTAGGGAAATCCGTCAGATCCCGACGAGGCCGATTCTCGATGCGTTGTGACCGGCAAGCTTCCAGTAGCTATTCCAATCAAGTTTTACCGGATTGTTGGACTCGGATCCAAAATTTCACCACTTTTTACGATTTTACGATTCTGGCGATTTTCCCTAGGGGTACCCCTAGGGAAATCCGTCAGATCCCGACGAGGCCGATTCTCAATGCGTTGTGACCGGCAAGCTTCCAGTAGCTATTCCAATCAAGTTTTCCCGGATTGTTGGACTCGGATCAAAAATTTCACCACTTTTTACGATTTTTCGAATCTGGCGATTTTCCCTAGGGGTACCCCTAGGGAAATCCGTCAGATCCCGACGAGGCCGATTCTCGATGCGTTGTGACCGGCAAGCTTCCAGTAGCTATTCCAATCAAGTTTTCCTGGATTGTTGGACTCGGATCCAAAATTTCACCACTTTTTACGATTTTTCGATTCTGGCGATTTTCCCTAGGGGTACCCCTAGGGAAATCCGTGAAAATTCGTCAGATCCCGACGAGACCGATTCTCGATGCGTTGTGACCGGCAAGCTTCCAGTAGCTATTCCAATCAAGTTTTCCCGGATTGTTGGACTCGGATCAAAAATTTCACCACTTTTTACGATTTTTCGATTCTGGCGATTTTCCCTAGGGGTACCCCTAGGGAAATCCGTCAGAACCCGACGAGGCCGATTCTCGATGCGTTGTGACCGGCAAGTTTCCAATAGCTATTCCAATCAAGTTTTCCCAGATTGTTGGACTCGGATCCAAAATTTCACCACTTTTTATGATTTTTCGATTCTGGCGATTTTCCCTAGGGGTACCCCTAGGGAAATCCGTGAAAATCCGTCAGATCCCGACGAGACCGATTCTCGATGCGTTGTGACCGGCAAGCTTCCAGTAGCTATTCCAATCAAGTTTTCCCGGATTGTTGGACTCGGATCCAAAATTTCACCACTTTTTACGATTTTTCGATTCTGGCGATTTTCCCTAGGGGTACCCCTAGGGAAATCCGTCAGATCCCGACGAGGCCGATTCTCGATGCGTTGTGACCGGCAAGCTTCCAGTAGCTATTCCAATCAAGTTTTCCCGGATTGTTGGACTCGGATCCAAAATTTCACAAATTTTTACGATTTTTCGATTCTGGCGATTTTCCCTAGGGGTACCCCTAGGGTAATCCGTCAGATCCCGACGAGGCCGATTCTCGATGCGTTGTGACCGGCAAGCTTCCAGTAGCTATTCCAATCAAGTTTTCCCGGATTGTTGGACTCGGATCTAAAATTTTACCACTTTTTACGATTTTTCGATTCTGGCGATTTTCCCTAGGGGTACCCCTAGGGAAATCCGTCAGATCCCGACGAGGCCGATTCTCAATGCGTTGTGACCGACAAGCTTCCAGTAGCTATTCCAATTAAGTTTTCCCGGATTGTTGGACTCGGATAAAAAATTTCACCACTTTTTACGATTTTTCGATTCTGGCGATTTTCCCTAGGGGTACCCCTAGGGAAATCCGTCAGATCCCGACGAGGCCGATTCTCGATGCGTTGTGACCGGCAAGCTTCCAGTAGCTATTCCAATAATGTTTTCCCGGATTGTTGGACTCGGATCCAAAATTTCACCACTTTTTACGATTTTTCGATTCTGGCGATTTTCCCTAGGGGTACCCCTAGGGAAATCCGTCAGATCCCGACGAGGCCGATTCTCAATGCGTTGTGACCGGCAAGCTTCCAGTAGCTATTCCAATCAAGTTTTCCCGGATTGTTGGACTCGGATCCAAAATTTCACCACTTATTACGATTTTTCGATTCTGGCGATTTTCCTTAGGGGTACCCCTAGGGAAATCCGTCAGATCCCGACGAGGCCGATTCTAGATGCGTTGTGACCGGTAAGCTTTCAGTAGTAATTCCAATCAAGTTTTCCTGTATTGTTGGACTCGGATCAAAAATTTCACCACTTTTTACGATTTTTCGATTCTAGCGATTTTCCCTAGGGTACCCCTAGGGAAATCCGTCAGATCCCGACGAGGCCGATTCTCGATGCGTTGTGACCGGCAAGTTTCCAGTAGCTATTCCAATCAAGTTTTCCCGGATTGTTGGACTCGGATCCAAAATTTCACCACTTTTTACGATTTTTCGATTCTGGCGATTTTCCCTAGGGGTACCCCTAGGGAAATCCGTGAAAATCCGTCAGATCCCGACGAGGCCGATTCTCGATGCGTTGTGACCGGCAAGCTTCCAGTAGCTATTCCAATCAAGTTTTCCCGGATTTTTGGACTCGGATCCAAAATTTGACCACTTTTTACGATTGTTCGATTCTGGCGATTTTCCCTAGGGGTACCCCTAGGGAAATCCGTCAGATCCCGACGAGGCCGATTCTCGATGCGTTGTGACCGGCAAGCTTCCAATAGTTATTCAAATCAAGTTTTCCCGGATTGTTGGACTCGGATCCAAAATTTCACCACTTTTTACGATTTTTCGATTCTGGCGATTTTCCCTAGTTGTACCCCTAGGGAAATCCGTGAAAATTCGTCAGATCCCGACGAGGCCGATTCTCGATGCGTTGTGACCGGCAAGCTTCTAGTAGCTATTCCAATCAAGTTTTCCCGGATTGTTGGACTCGGATCCCAAATTTCACCACTTTTTACGATTTTTAGATTCTGGCGATTTTCCCTAGGGGTACCCCTAGGGAAATCCGTCAGATCCCGACGAGGCCGATTCTCGATGCGTTGTGACCGGCAAGCTTCCAGTAGCTATTCTAATCAAGTTTTCCCGGATTGTTTGACTCGGATCAAAAATTTCACCACTTTTTACGATTTTTCGATTCTAGCGATTTTCCCTAGGGGTACCCCTAGGGAAATCCGTCAGATCCCGACGAGGCCGATTCTCAATGCGTTGTGACCGGCAAGCTTCCAGTAGCTATTCCAATCAAGTTTTCACGGATTGTTGGACTCGAATCCAAAATTTCACCACTTTTTACGATTTTTTGATTCTGGCGATTTTACCTAGGGGTACCCCTAGGGAAATCCGTCAGATCCCGACGAGGCCGATTCTCGATGCGTTGTGACCGGCAAGTTTCCAGTAGCTATTCCAATCAAGTTTTCCCGGATTGTTGGACTCGGATCCAAAATTTCACTACTTTTTACGATTTTTCGATTCTGGCGATTTTCCCTAGGGGTACCCCTAGCGAAATCCGTGAAAATCCGTCAGATCCCGACGAGGCCGATTCTCGATGCGTTATGACCGGCAAGCTTCCAGTAGCTATTCCAATCAAGTTTTCCCGGATTGTTGGACTCGGATCCAAAATTTCACCACTTTTTACGATTTTTTTATTCTGGCGATTTTCCCTAGGGGTACCCCTAGGGAAATCCGTCAGATCCCGACGAGGCCGATTCTCGATGCGTTGTGACCGGCAAGCTTCCAGTAGCTATTCCAATCAAGTTTTCCCGGATTGTTGGACTCGGATCCAAAATTTCACCACTTTTTACGATTTTTCGATTCTGGCGATTTTCCCTAGGGGTACCCCTAGGGAAATCCGTCAGATCCCGACGAGGCCGATTCTCGATGCGTTGTGACCGGCAAGCTTCCAGTAGCTATTCCAATCAAGTTTTCCCGGATTGTTGGACTCGGATCCAAAATTTCACCACTTTTTACGATTTTTCGATTCTGGCGATTTTCCCTAGGGGTACCCCTAGGGAAATCCGTCAGATCCCGACGAGGCCGATTCTCGATGCGTTGTGACCGGCAAGCTTCCAGTAGCTATTCCAATCAAGTTTTCCCGGATTGTTGGACTCGGATCCAAAATTTCACCACTTTTTACGATTTTTCGATTCTGGCGATTTTCCCTAGGGGTACCCCTAGGGAAATCCGTCAGATCCCGACGAGGCCGATTCTCGATGCGTTGTGACCGGCAAGCTTCCAGTAGCTATTCCAATCAAGTTTTCCCGGATTGTTGAACTCGGATCCAAAATTTTACCACTTTTTACGATTTTTCGATTCTGGCGATTTTCCCTAGTTGTACCCCTAGGAAAATCGGTGAAAATTCGTCAGATCCCGACGAGGCCGATTCTCGATGCGTTGTGACCGGCAAGCTTCTAGTAGCTATTCCAATCAAGTTTTCCCGGATTGTTGGACTCGGATCCAAAATTTCACCACTTTTTACGATTTTTCGATTCGGGCGATTTTCCCTATGGGTACCCCTAGGGAAATCCGTCAGATCCCGACGAGGCCGATTCTCAATGCGTTGTGACCGGCAAGCTTCCAGTAGCTATTCCAATCAACTTTTCCCGGATTGTTGGACTCGAATCAAAAATTTCACCACTTTTTACGATTTTTCGATTCTGGCGATTTTTCCTAGGGGTACCCCTAGGGAAATCCGTGAAAATCCGTCAGATCCCAACGAGGCCGATTCTCGATGCGTTGTGACCGGCAAGCTTCCAGTAGCTATTCCAATCAAGTTTTCCTGGATTGTTGGACTCGGATCAAAAATTTCACCACTTTTTACGATTTTTCGATTCTGGCGATTTTCCCTAAGGGTACCCCTAGGGAAATCCGTCAGATCCCGATGAGGCCGATTCTCGATGCGTTGTGACCGGCAAGCTTCCAGTAGCTATTCCAATCAAGTTTTCCCGGATTGTTGGAATCGGATCCAAAATTTCACCACTTTTTACGATTTTTCGATTCTTGCGATTTTCCCTAGGGGTACCTCTACGGAAGTCCGTGAAAATCCGTCAGATCCCGACGAGGCCGATTCTCAATGCGTTGTGACCGGCAAGCTTCCAGTAGCTATTCCAATCAACTTTTCCCGGATTGTTGGACTCGGATCAAAAATTTCACCACTTTTTACGATTTTTCGATTCTGGCGATTTTTCCTAGGGGTACCCCTAGGGAAATCCGTGAAAATCCGTCAGATCCCGACGAGGCCGATTCTCGATGCGTTGTGACCGGCAAGCTTCCAGTAGCTATTCCAATCAAGTTTTCCTGGATTGTTGGACTCGGATCAAAAATTTCACCACTTTTTACGATTTTTCGATTCTGGCGATTTTCCCTAAGGGTACCCCTAGGGAAATCCGTCAGATCCCGATGAGGCCGATTCTCGATGCGTTGTGAACGGCAAGCTTCCAGTAGCTATTCCAATCAAGTTTTCCCGGATTGTTGGACTCGGATCCAAAATTTCACCACTTTTTACGATTTTTCGATTCTGGCGATTTTCCCTAGGGGTACCCCAAGGGAAATCCGTCAGATCCCGACGAGGCCGATTCTCGATGCGTTGTGACCGGCAAGCTTCCAGTAGCTATTCCAATTTAGTTTTCCCGGATTGTTGGACTCGGATCTAAAATATCACCACTTTTTACGATTTTTCGATTCTGGCGATTTTCCCTAGGGATACCCCTAGGGAAATCCGTGAAAATTCGTCAGATCGCGACGAGGCCAATTCTCGATGTGTTGTGACAGGCAAGCTTCCAGTACCTATTCCAATCAAGTTTTCCAGGATTGTTGGACTCGGATCCAAAATTTCAACACTTTTTATGATTTTTCGATTCTTGCGATTTTCCCAAGGGGTACCCCTAGGGAAATCCGTGAAAATCCGTCAGATCTCGACGAGACCGATTCTCGATGAGTTCTGACCGGCAAGCTTCCAGTAGCTATTCCAATCAAGTTTTCATGGATTGTTGGACTCGGATCAAAAATTTCACCACTTTTTACGATTTTTTGATTCTGGCGATTTTCCCTAGGGGTACCCCTAGGGAAATCCGTCAGATCCCGACGAGGCCGATTCTCGATACGTTGTGACCGGCAAGCTTCCAGTAGCTATTACAATCAAGTTTTCCCGGATTGTTGGACTCGGATCCAAAATTTCACCACTTTTTACGATTTTTCGATTCTGGCGATTTTCCCTAGGGGTACCCCTAGGGAAATCCGTGAAAATTCGTCAGATCCCGACGAGGCCGATTCTCGATGCGTTGTGACCGGAAAGCTTCGAGTAGCTATTCCAATCAAGTTTTCCCGGATTGTTGGACTCGGATCCAAAATTTCACCACTTTTTACGATTTTTCGATTCTTGCGATTTTCCCAAGGGGTACCCCTAGGGAAATCCGTGAAAATCCGTCAGATTCCGACGAGACCGATTCTCGATGCGTTGTGACCGACAAGCTTCCAGTAGCTATTCCAATCAATTTTTCCCGGATTGATGGACTCGGATCCAAAATTTCACCACTTTTTACGATTTTTCGATTCTGGCGATTTTCCTTAGGGGTACCCCTAGGGAAATCCGTCAGATCCCGACGAGGCCGATTCTCGATGCGTTGTGACCGGCAAGCTTCCAGTAGCTATTCCAATCAAGTTTTCCCGGATTGTTGAACTCGGATCCAAAATTTCACCACTTTTTACGATTTTTCGACTCTGGCGATTTTCCCTAGGGGTACCCCAAGGGAAATCCGTCAGATCCCGACGAGGCCGATTCTCGATGCGTTGTGACCGGCAAGCTTCCAGTAGCTATTCCAATTAAGTTTTCCCGGATTGTTGGACTAGGATCTAAAATTTCACCACTTTTTACGATTTTTCGATTCTAGCGATTTTCCCTAGGGATACCCCTAGGGAAATCCGTGAAAATTCGTCAGATCGCGACGAGGCCGATTCTCGATGTGTTGTGACAGGCAAGCTTCCAGTACCTATTCCAATAAAGTTTTCCAGGATTGTTGGACTCGGATCCAAAATTTCACCACTTTTTATGATTTTTCGATTCTTGCGATTTTCCTAAGGGGTACCCCTAGGGAAATCCGTGAAAATTCGTCAGATCCCGACGAGGCCGATTCTCGATGCGTTGTGACCGGCAAGCTTCCAGTAGCAATTCCAATCAAGTTTTCCCGGAATGTTGGACTCGGATCCAAAATTTCACCACTTTTTACGATTTTCGATTCTTGCGATTTTCCCAAGGGGTACCCCTAGGGAAATCCGTGAAAATCCGTCAGATCCCGACGAGACCGATTCTCGATGCGTTGTGACCGACAAGCTTCCAGTAGCTATTTCAATCAAGTTTTCCCGGATTGTTGGACTCGGATTAAAAATTTCACCACTTTTTACGATTTTTCGATTCTGGCGATTTTCCCTAGTTGTACCCCTAGGGAAATCCGTGAAAATTCGTCAGATCCCGACGAGGCCGATTCTCGATGCGTTTTGACCGGCAAGCTTCTAGTAGCTATTCCAATCAATTTTTCCCGGATTGTTGGACTCGGATCCAAAATTTCACCACTTTTACGATTTTTAGATTCTGGCGATTTTCCCTAGGGGTACCCCTAGGGAAATCCGTCAGATCCCGACGAGGCCGATTCTCGATACGTTGTGACCGGCAAGCTTCCAGTAGCTATTACAATCAAGTTTTCCCGGATTGTTGGACTCGGATCAAAAATTTCACCACTTTTTACGATTTTTCGATTCTGGCGATTTTCCCTAGGGGTACCCCTAGGGAAATCCGTGAAAATTCGTCAGATCCCGACGAGGCCGATTCTCGATGCGTTGTGACCGGCAAGCTTCCAGTAGCTATTCCAATCAAGTTTTCCCGGAATGTTGGACTCGGATCCAAAATTTCACCACTTTTTACGATTTTTCGATTCTTGCGATTTTCCCAAGGGGTACCCCTAGGGAAATCCGTGAAAATCCGTCAGATCCCGACGAGACCGATTCTCGATGCGTTGTGACCGACAAGCTTCCAGTAGCTATTTCAATCAAGTTTTCCCGGATTGTTGGACTCGGATTAAAAATTTCACCACTTTTTACGATTTTTCGATTCTGGCGATTTTCCCTAGTTGTACCCCTAGGGAAATCCGTGAAAATTCGTCAGATCCCGACGAGGCCGATTCTCGATGCGTTTTGACCGGCAAGCTTCTAGTAGCTATTCCAATCAATTTTTCCCGGATTGTTGGACTCGGATCCAAAATTTCACCGCTTTTACGATTTTTAGATTCTGGCGATTTTCCCTAGGGGTACCCCTAGGGAAATCCGTCAGATCCCGACGAGGCCGATTCTCGATACGTTGTGACCGGCAAGCTTCTAGTAGCTATTACAATCAAGTTTTCCCGGATTGTTGGACTCGGATCAAAAATTTCACCACTTTTTACGATTTTTCGATTCTGGCGATTTTCCCTAGGGAAATCCGTGAAAATTCGTCAGATCCCGACGAGGCCGATTCTCGATGCGTTGTGACCGGCAAGCTTCCAGTAGCTATTGCAATCAAGTTTTCCCGGAATGTTGGACTCGGATCCAAAATTTCACCACTTTTTACGATTTTTCGATTCTTGCGATTTTCCCAAGGGGTACCCCTAGGGAAATCCGTGAAAATCCGTCAGATCCCGACGAGACCGATTCTCGATGCGTTGTGACCGACAAGCTTCCAGTAGCTATTTCAATCAAGTTTTCCCGGATTGTTGGACTCGGATCCAAAATTTCACCACTTTTTACGATTTTTCGATTCTGGCGATTTTCCCTAGTTGTACCCCTAGGGAAATCCGTGAAAATTCGTCAGATCCCGACGAGGCCGATTCTCGATGCGTTTTGACCGGCAAGCTTCTAGTAGCTATTCCAATCAATTTTTCTCGGATTGTTGGACTCGGATCCAAAATTTCACCACTTTTACGATTTTTAGATTCTGGCGATTTTCCCTAGGGGTACCCCTAGGGAAATCCGTCAGATCCCGACGAGGCCGATTCTCGATGCATTGTGACCTGCAAGCTTCCAGTAGCTATTCTAATCAAGTTTTCCCGAATTGTTGGACTCGGATCCAAAATTTCACCACTTTTTACGATTTTTCGATTCTAGCGATTTTCCCTAGGGGTACCCCTAGGGAAATCCGTCAGATCCCGACGAGGCCGATTCTCAATGCGTTGTGACCGGCAAGCTTCCAGTAGCTATTCCAAACAAGTTTTCACGGATTGTTGGACTCGAATCCAAAATTTCACCACTTTTTACGATTTTTTGATTCTGGCGATTTTCCCTAGGGGTACCCCTAGGGAAATCCGTCAGATCCCGACGAGGCCAATTCTCGATGCGTTGTGACCGGCAAGTTTCCAGTAGCTATTCCAATCAAGTTTTCCCGGATTGTTGGACTCGGATCCAAAATTTTACCACTTTTTACGATTTTTCGATTCTGGCGATTTTCCCTAGGGGCACCCCTAGGGAAATCCGTGAAAATCCGTCAGATCCCGACGAGGCCGATTCTCGATGCGTTATGACCGGCAAGCTTCCAGTAGCTATTCCAATCAAGTTTTCCCGGATTGTTGGACTCGGATCCAAAATTTCACCACTTTTTACGATTTTTTGATTCTGGCGATTTTCCCTAGCGGTACCCCTAGGGAAATCCGTCAGATCCCGACGAGGCCGATTTTCGATGCGTTGTGACCGGCAAGCTTCCAGTAGCTATTCCAATCAAGTTTTCCCGGATTGTTGGACTCGGATCCAAAATTTCACCACTTTTTACGATTTTTCGATTCTGGCGATTTTCCCTAGGGGTACCCCTAGGGAAATCCGTCAGATCCCTACGAGGCCGATTCTCGATGCGTTGTGACCGGCAAGCTTCCAGTAGCTATTCCAATCAAGTTTTCCCGGATTGTTGGACTCGGATCCAAAATTTTACCACTTTTTACGATTTTTCGATTCTGGCGATTTTCCCTAGTTGTACCCCTAGGGAAATCCGTGAAAATTCGTCAGATCCCGACGAGGCCGATTCTCGATGCGTTGTGAACGGCAAGCTTCCAGTAGCTATTCCAATGAAGTTTTCCCGGATTGTTGGACTCGGATCCAAAATTTTACCACTTTTTACGATTTTTCGATTCGGGCGATTTTTCCTATGGGTACCCCTAGGGAAATCCGTCAGATCCCGACGAGGCCGATTCTCAATGCGTTGTGACCGGCAAGCTTCCAGTAGCTATTCCAATCAAGTTTTCCCGGATTGTTGGACTCGGATCCAAAATTTCACCACTTTTTACGATTTTTCGATTTTTGCGATTTTCCCTAGGGGTACCTCTACGGAAGTTCGTGAAAATCCGTCAGATCCCGACGAGGCCGATTCTCGATGCGTTGTGACCGGCAAGCTTCCAGTAGCTATTCCAATTAATTTTTCCCGGATTGTTGGACTCGGATCTAAAATTTCACCACTTTTTACGATTTTTCGATTCTGGCGATTTTCCCTAGGGATACCCCTAGGGAATTCCGTGAAAATTCGTCAGATCGCGACGAGGCCGATTCTCGATGTGTTGTGACAGGCAAGCTTCCAGTACCTATTCCAATCAAGTTTTCCAGGATTGTTGGACTCGGATCCAAAATTTCACCACTTTTTATGATTTTTCGATTCTTGCGATTTTCCCAAGGGGTACCCCTAGGGAAATCCGTGAAAATCCGTCAGATCTCGACGAGACCGATTCTCGATGCGTTCTGACCGGCAAGCTTCCAGTAGTTATTCCAATCAAGTTTTCATGGATTGTTGGACTCGGATCAAAAATTTCACCACTTTTTACGATTTTTCGATTCTGGCGATTTTCCCTAGGGGTACCCCTAGGGAAATCCGTCAGATCCCGACGAGGCCGATTCTCGATGCGTTGTGACCGGCAAGCTTCCAGTAGCTATTCCAATCAAGTTTTCCCGGATTGTTGGACTCGGATCCAAAATTTCACCACTTTTTACGATTTTTCGATTCTGGCGATTTTCACTAGGGGTACCCCTAGGGAAATCCGTCAGATCCCGACGAGGCCGATTCTTAATGCGTTGTGACCGGAAAGCTTCCAGTAGCTATTCCAATCAATTTTTCCCGGATTGTTGGACTCGGATCCAAAATTTCACCACTTTTTACGATTTTTCGATTCTGGCGATTTTCCCTAGGGGTACCCCTAGGGAAATCCGTGAAAATTTGTCAGATCCCGACGAGGCCGATTCTCGATGCGTTGTGACCGGCAAGCTTCCAGTAGCTATTCCAATCAAGTTTTCTCGGATTGTTGGACTCGGATCCAAAATTTCACTACTTATTACGATTTTTCGATTCTGGCGATTTTCCCTAGGGGTACCCCTAGGGAAATCCGTCAGATCCCGACGAGGCCGATTCTCGATGCGTTGTGACCAGCAAGCTTCCAGTAGCTATTCCAATCAAGTTTTCCCGGATTGTTGGACTCGGATCCAAAATTTTACCAATTTTTACGATTTTTCGATTCTGGCGATTTTCCCTAGGCGTACCCCTAGGGAAATCCGTGAAAATTAGTCAGATCGCGACGAGGCCGATTCTCGATGCGTTGTGACAGGCAAGCTTCCAGTAGCTATTCCAATCAAGTTTTCCCGGATTGTTGGACTCGGATCCAAAATTTCACCACTTTTTACGATTTTTCGATTCTGGCGATTTTCCCTAGGGGTACCCCTAGGGAAATCCGTCAGATCCCGACGAGGCTGATTCTCGATGCGTTGTGACCGGCAAGCTTCCAGTAGCTAATCCAATCAAGTTTTCCCGTATTGTTGGACTCGGATCAAAAATTTCACCAATTTTTACGATTTTTCGATTCTGGCGATTTTCCCTAGGCGTACCCCTAGGGAAATCCGTGAAAATTCGTCACATCGCGACGAGGCCGATTCTCGATGCGTTGTGACAGGCAAGCTTCCAGTAGCTATTCCAATCAAGTTTTCCCGGATTGTTGGACTCGGATCCAAAATTTCACCACTTTTTACGATTTTTCGATTCTCGCGATTTTCCATAGGGGTACCCCTAGGGAAATCGGTGAAAATTCGTCAGATCCCTACGAGGCCGATTCTCGATGCGTTGTGACCGGCAAGCTGCAAGTAGATATTCCAATCAAGTTTTCCCGGATTGTTGGACTCGGATCCAAAATTTCACCACTTTTTACGATTTTTCGATTCTGGCGATTTTCCCTAGGGGTACCCCTAGGGAAATCCGTGAAAATTTGTCAGATCCCGACGAGGCCGATTCTCGATGCGTTGTGACCGGCAAGCTTCCAGTAGCTATTCCAATCAAGTTTTCTCGGATTGTTGGACTCGGATCCAAAATTTCACCACTTTTTACGATTTATCGATTCTGGCGATTTTCCCTAGGGGTACCCCTAGGGAAATCCGTCAGATCCCAACGAGGCCGATTCTCGATGCGTTGTGACCAGCAAGCTTCCAGTAGCTATTCCAATCAAGTTTTCCCGGATTGTTGGACTCGGATCCAAAATTTCACCAATTTTTACGATTTTTCGATTCTGGCGATTTTCCCTAGGCGTACCCCTAGGGAAATTCATGAAAATTAGTCAGATCGCGACGAGGCCGATTCTCGATACATTGTGACAGGCAAGCTTCCAGTAGCTATTCCAATCAAGTTTTCCCGGATTGTTGGACTCGGATCCAAAATTTCACCAGTTTTTACGATTTTTCGATTCTGGCGATTTTCCCTAGGGGTACCCCTAGGGAAATCCGTCAGATCCCGACGAGGCCGATTCTCGATGCGTTGTGACCGGCAAGCTTCCAGTAGCTATTCCAATCAAGTTTTCCCGGATTGTTGGACTCGGATCCAAAATTTCACCACTTTTTACGATTTTTTGATTCTGGCGATTTTCGCTAGGGGTACCCCTAGGGAAATCCGTGAAAATTCGTCAGATCCCGACGAGGCCGATTCTCGATGCATTATGACCGGCAAGCTTCCAGTAGCTATTCCAATCAAGTTTTGCCGGATTGTTGGACTCGGATCACAAATTTCACCACTTTTTACGATTTTTCGATTCTGGCAATTTTCCCTAGTGGTACCCCTAGGGAAATCCGTGAAAATTCGTCAGATCCCGACGAGGCCGATTCTCGATGCATTGTGACCGGCAAGCTTTCAGTAGCTATTCGAATCAAGTTTTCCCGGATTGTTGGACTCGGATCAAAAATTTCACCACTTTTTACGATTTTTCGATTCTGGCGATTTTCCCTAGGGGTACCCCTAGGGAAATCCTTGAATATTCATCAGATCCCGACGAGGCCGATTCTCGATGCGTTGTGACCGGCAAGCTTCAAGTAGCTATTCCAATCAAGTTTTCCCAGATTCTTGGACTCGGATCCAAAATTTCACCACTTTTTACGATTTTTCGATTCTGGCGATTTTCCCTAGGGGTACCCCTAGGGAAATCCGTGAAAATTCGTCAGATCCCGACAAGGCAGATTCTCGATGCGTTGTGACCGGCAAGCTTCCAGTAGCTATTCCAATCAAGTTTTCTCGGATTGTTGGACTCGGATCCAAAATTTCACCACTTTTTACGATTTTTCGATTCTAGCGATTTTCCCTAGGGGTACCCCTAGGGAAATCCGTCAGATCCCGACGAGGCCAATTCTCGATGCGTTGTGACCAGCAAGCTTCCAGTAGCTATTCCAATCAAGTTTTCCCGGATTGTTGGACTCGGATCCAAAATTTCACCAATTTTTACGATTTTTCGATTTTGGCGATTTTCCCTAGGCGTACCCCTAGGGAAATCCGTGAAAATTAGTCCGATCGCGACGAGGCCGATTCTCGATGCGTTGTGACAGGCAAGCTTCCAGTAGCTATTCCAATCAAGTTTTCCCGGATTGTTGGACTCGGATCCAAAATTTCACCACTTTTTACGATTTTTCGATTCTGGCGATTTTCCCTAGGGGTACCCCTAGGGAAATCCGTCAGATCCCGACGAGGCCGATTCTCGATGCGTTGTGACCGGCAAGCTTCCAGTAGCTATTCCAATCAAGTTTTCCCGGATTGTTGGACTCGGATCCAAAATTTCACCAATTTTTACGATTTTTCGATTCTGGCGATTTTCCCTAGGGGTACCCCTAGGGAAATCCGTCAAAATCCGTCAGATCCCGACGAGGCCGATTCTCGAAGCGTTGTGACCGGCAAGCTTCCAGTAGCTATTCAAATCAAGTTTTCTCGGATTGTTGGACTCGGATCCAAAATTTCACCACTTTTTACGATTTTTCGATTCTGGCGATTTTCCCTAGGGGTACCCCTAGGGAAATTCGTCAGATCCTGACGAGGCCGATTCTCGATGCGTTGTGACCAGCAAGCTTCCAGTAGCTATTCCAATCATGTTTTCCCGGATTGTTGGACTCGGATCCAAAATTTCACCACTTTTTACGATTTTTTGATTCTGGCGATTTTCGCTAGGGGTACCCCTAGGGAAATCCGTGAAAATTCGTCAGATCCCGACGAGGCCGATTCTCGATGCATTGTGACCGGCAAGCTTCCAGTAGCTATTCCAATCAAGGTTTCCCGGATTGTTGGACTCGGATCACAAATTTCACCACTTTTTACGATTTTTCGATTCTGGCAATTTTCCCTAGTGGTACCCCTAGGGAAATCCGTGAAAATTCGTCAGATCCCGACGAGGCCGATTCTCGATGCATTGTGACCGGCAAGCTTTCAGTAGCTATTCGAATCAAGTTTTCCCGGATTGTTGGACTCGGATCCAAAATTTCACCACTTTTTACGATTTTTCGATTCTGGCGATTTTCCCTAGGGGTACCCCTAGGGAAATCCTTGAATATTCATCAGATCCCGACGAGGCCGATTCTCGATGCGTTGTGACCGGCAAGCTTCAAGTAGCTATTCCAATCAAGTTTTCCCGGATTGTTGGACTCGGATCCAAAATTTCACCACTTTTTACGATTTTTTGATTCTGGCGATTTCCCCTAGGGGTACCCCTAGGGAAATTCGTGAAAATTCGTCAGATCCCGACGAGGCCGATTCTCGATGCGTTGTGACCGGCAAGCTTCCAGTAGCTATTCCAATCAAGTTTTCCCGGATTGTTGGACTCGGATACAAAATTTCACCACTTTTTATGATTTTTCGATTCTGGCGATTTTCCCTAGGGGTACCCCTAGGGAAATCCGTCAGATCACGACGAGGCCGATTCTCGATGCGTTGTGACCGGCAAGCTTCCAGTAGCTATTCCAATCAAGTTTTCCCGGATTGTTGGACTCGGATCCAAAATTTCACCACTTTTTACGATTTTTCGATTCTGGCGATTTTCCCTAGGGGTACCCCTAGGGAAATCCGTCAGATCACGACGAGGCCGATTCTCGATGCGTTGTGACCGGCAAGCTTCCAGTAGCTATTCCAATCAAGTTTTCCCGGATTGTTGGACTCGGATCCAAAATTTCACCTCTTTTTACGATTTTTCGATTCTGGCGATTTTCCCTAGAGGTACCCCTAGGGAAATTCGTCAGATCCCGACGAGGCCGATTCTCGATGCGTTGTGACCGGCAAGCTTCCAGTAGCTAATCAAATCAAGTTTTCTCGGATTGTTGGACTCGGATCCAAAATTTCACCACTTTTTACGATTTTTCGATTCTGGCGATTTTCCCTAGGGTTACCCCTAGGGAAATTCGTCAGATCCTGACGAGGCCGATTCTCGATGCGTTGTGACCAGCAAGCTTCCAGTAGCTATGCCAATCAAGTTTTCCCGGATTGTTGGACTCGGATCCAAAATTTCACCACTTTTTACGATTTTTTGATTCTGGCGATTTTCCCTAGGGGTACCCTAGGGAAATCCGTGAAAATTCGTCAGATCCCGACGAATCCGATTCTCGATGCTTTGTGACCGGCAAGCTTCCAGTAGCTATTCCAATCAAGTTTTCCCAGATAGTTGGACTCGGATCCAAAATTTCACCACTTTTTACGATTTTTCGATTCTGGCGATTTTCCCTAGGGGTACATACCCCTAGGGAAATCCGTCAGATCCCGACGAGGCCGATTCTCGATGCGTTGTGACCGGCAAGCTTCCAGTAGCTATTCCAATCAAGTTTTCCCGGATTGTTGGACTCGGATCCAAAATTTCACCACTTTTTACGATTTTTCGATTCTGGCGATTTTCCCTAGGGGTACCCCTAGGGAAATCCGTCAGATCCCGACGAGGCCGATTCTCGATGCATTGTGACCGGCAAGCTTCCAGTAGCTATTCCAATCAATTTTTCCCGGATTGTTGGACTCGGATCAAAAATTTCACCACTTTTTACGATTTTTCGATTTTGTCGATTTTCCCTAGGGGTACCCCTAGGGAAATCCGTCAGATCCCTACGAGGCCGATTCTCGATGCGTTGTGACCGGCAAGCTTTCAGTAGCTATTCAAATCAAGTTTTCCCGGATTGCTGGACTCGGATCTAAAATTTCACCACTTTTTACGATTTTTCAATTCTGGCGATTTTCCCTAGGGAAATCCGTGAAAATTCGTCAGATCCCGACGAGGCCGATTCTCGATGCGTTGTGACCGGCAAGCTTCCAGTAGCTATTCCAATCAAGTTTTCTCGGATTGTTGGACTCGGATCCAAAATTTCACCACTTTTTACGATTTTTCGATTCTGGCGATTTTCCCTAGGGAAATCCGTCAGATCCCGACGAGGCCGATTCTCGATGCGTTGTGACCGGCAAGCTTTCAATAGCTATTCCAATCAAGTTTTCCCGGATTTTTGGACTCGGATACAAAATTTCACCACTTTTTATGATTTTTCGATTCTGGCGATTTTCACTAGGGGTACCCCTAGGGAAATCCGTGAAAATTCGTCAGATCCCGACGAGGACGATTCTCGATGCGTTGTGACCGGCAAGCTTCCAATAGATATTCCAATCAAGTTTTCTCGGATTGTTGGACTCGGATCCAAAATTTCAACACTTTTTACGATTTTTCGATTCTGGCGATTTTCACTAGGGGTACCCCTAGGGAAATCCGTCAGATCCCGACGAGGCCGATTCTCGATGCGTTGTGACCGGCAAGCTTCAAGTAGCTATTCCAATCAAGTTTTCCCGGATTGTTGGACTCGGATCCAAAATTTCACCACTTTTTACGATTTTTCGATTCTGGCGATTTTCCCTAGGGGTACCCCTAGGGAAATCCGTCAGATCCCGACGAGGCCGATTCTCGATGCGTTGTGACCGGCAAGCTTCCAGTAGCTATTCCAATCAAGTTTTCCCGGATTGTTGGACTCGGATCCAAAATTTCACCACTTTTTATGATTTTTCGATTCTGGCGATTTTCCCTAGGGGTACCCCTAGGGAAATCCGTCAGATCCCGACGAGGCCGATTCTCGATGCGTTGTGACCAGCAAGCTTTCAGTAGCTATGCCAATCAAGTTTTCCCGGATTGTTGGACTCGTATCCAAAATTTCACCAATTTTTACGATTTTTCGATTCTGGCGATTTTCCCTAGGCGTACCCCTAGGGAAATCCGTGAAAATTCGTCAGATCGCGACGAGGCCGATTCTCGATGCGTTGTGACAGACAAGCTTCCAGTAGCTATTCCAATCAATTTTTCCCGGATTGTTGGACTAGGATCCAAAATTTCACCACTTTTTACGATTTTTCGATTCTGGCGATTTTCCATAGGGGTACCCCTAGGGAAATCCGTGAAAATTCGTCAGATCCCGACGAGGCCGATTCTCGATGCGTTGTGACCGGCAAGCTGCAAGTAGATATTCCAATCAAGTTTTCCCGGATTGTTGGACTCGGATCCAAAATTTCACCACTTTTTACGATTTTTCGATTCTGGCGATTTTCCCTAGGGGTACCCCTAGGGAAATCCGTGAAAATTCGTCAGATCCCGACTAGGCCGATTCTCGATACGTTGTGACCGGCAAGCTTCCAGTAGCTATTCCAATCAAGTTTTCTCGGATTGTTGGACTCGGAACCAAAATTTCACCACTTTTTACGATTTTTTGATTCTGGCGATTTTCCCTAGGGGTACCCCTAGGGAAATCCGTAAGATCCCGACGAGGCCGATTCTCGATGCGTTGTGACCAGCAAGCTTCCAGTAGCTATTCCAATCAAGTTTTCCCGGATTGTTGGACTCGGATCCAAAATTTCACCAATTTTTACGATTTTACGATTCTGGCGATTTTCCCTAGGCGTACCCCTAGAGAAATCCGTGAAAATTAGTCAGATCGCGACGAGGCCGATTCTCGATGCGTTGTGACAGGCAAGCTTCCAGTAGCTATTCCAATCAAGTTTTCCCGGATTGTTGGACTCGGATCCAAAATTTCACCACTTTTTACGATTTTTCGATTCTGGCGATTTTCCCTAGGCGTACCCCTAGGGAAATCCGTGAAAATTCGTCAGATCGCGACGAGGCCGATTCTCGATGCGTTGTGACAGGCAAGCTTCTAGTAGCTATTCCAATCAAGTTTTCCCGGATTGTTGGACTCGGATCCAAAATTTCACCACTTTTTACGATTTTTCGATTCTGGCGATTTTCCCTAGGGGTACCCCTAGGGAAATCCGTCAGATCCCGACGAGGCCGATTCTCGATGCGTTGTGACCGGCAAGCTTCCAGTAGCTATTCCAATCAAGTTTTCCCGAATTGTTGGACTCGGATCCAAAATTTCAACGCTTTTTACGATTTTTCGATTCTGGCGATTTTCCCTAGGCGTACCCCTAGGGAAATCCGTGAAAATTCGTCAGATCGCGACGAGGCCGATTCTCGATGCGTTGTGACAAGCAAGCTTCCAGTAGCTATTCCAATCAAGTTTTCCCGGATTGTTGGACTCGGATCCAAAATTTCACCACTTTTTACGATTCTGGCGATTTTCACTAGGGGTACCCCTAGGGAAATCCGTGAAAATTCGTCAGATCCCGACGAGGCCGATTCTCGATGCGTTGTGACCGGTAAGCTTCAAGTAGCTATTCTAATCAAGTTTTCCCGGATTGTTGGACTCGGATCCAAAATTTCACCACTTTTTACGATTTTTCGATTCTGGCGATTTTCCCTAGGCGTACCCCTAGGGAAATCCGTGAAAATTCGTCAGATCGCGACGAGGCCGATTCTCGATGCGTTGTGACAGGCAAGCTTCTAGTAGCTATTCCAATCAAGTTTTCCCGGATTGTTGGACTCGGATCCAAAATTTCACCACTTTTTACGATTTTCCGATTCTGGCGATTTTCCCTAGGGGTACCCCTAGGGAAATCCGTCAGATCCCGACGAGGCCGATTCTCGATGCGTTGTGACCGGCAAGCTTCCAGTAGCTATTCCAATCAAGTTTTCCCGAATTGTTGGACTCGGATCCAAAATTTCAACACTTTTTACGATTTTTCGATTCTGGCGATTTTCCCTAGGCGTACCCCTAGGGTAATCCGTGAAAATTCGTCAGATCGCGACGAGGCCGATTCTCGATGCGCTGTGACAAGCAAGCTTCCAGTAGGTATTCCAATCAAGTTTTTCCGGATTGTTGGACTCGGATCCAAAATTTCACCACTTTTTACGATTTTTCGATTCTGGCGATTTTCACTAGGGGTACCCCTAGGGAAATCCGTGAAAATTCGTCAGATCCCGACGAGGCAGATTCTCGATCCGTTGTGACCGGCAAGCTTCAAGTAGCTATTCCAATCAAGTTTTCCCGGATTGTTGGACTCGGATCCAAAATTTCACCACTTTTTACGATTTTTCGATTCTGGCGATTTTCCCTAGGGGTACCCCTAGGGAAATCCGTCAGATCCCGACGAGGCCGATTCTCGATGCGTTGTGACCGGCAAGCTTCAAGTAGCTATTCCAATCAAGTTTTCCCGGATTGTTGGACTCGGATCCAAAATTTCACCACTTTTTATGATTTTTCGATTCTGGCGATTTTCCCTAGGGGTACCCCTAGGGAAATCCGTCAGATCCCGACGAGGCCGATTCTCGATGCGTTGTGACCGGCAAGCTTCCAGTAGCTATTCCAATCAAGTTTTCACGGATTGTTGGACTCGGATCCAAAATTTCACCTCTTTTTACGATTTTTCGATTCTGGCGATTTTCCCTAGGGGTACCCCTAGGGAAATTCGTCAGATCCCGACGACGCCGATTCTCGATGCGTTGTGACCGGCAAGCTTCCAGTAGCTATTCAAATCAAGTTTTCTCGGATTGTTGGACTCGGATCCAAAATTTCACCACTTTTTACGATTTTTCGATTCTGGCGATTTTCCCTAGGGGTACCCCTAGGGAAATCCGTCAGATCCTGACGAGGCCGATTCTCGATGCGTTGTGACCCGCAAGCTTCCAGTAGCTATGCCAATCAAGTTTTCCCGGATTGTTGGACTCGGATCCAAAATTTCACCACATTTTACGATTTTTCGATTCTGGCGATTTTCCCTAGGCGTACCCCTAGGGAAATCCGTGAAAATTCGTCAGATCGCGACGAGGCCGATTCTCGATGCGTGGTGACAAGCAAGCTTCCAGTAGCTATTCCAATCAAGTTTTCCCGGATTGTTGGACTCGGATCCAAAATTTCACCACTTTTTACGATTTTTCGATTCTGGAGATTTTCCCTAGGGGTACGTACCCCTAGGGAAATCCGTCAGATCCCGACGAGGCCGATTCTCGATGCGTTGTGACCGGCAAGCTTCCAGTAGCTAATACAATCAAGTTTTCCCGGATTGTTGGACTCGGATCCAAAATTTCACCACTTTTTACGATTTTTCGATTCTGGCGATTTTCCCTAGGCGTACCCCTAGGGAAATCCGTGAAAATTCGTCAGATCGCGACGAGGCCGATTCTCGATGCGTTGTGACAGGCAAGCTTCTAGTAGCTATTCCAATCAAGTTTTCCCGAATTGTTGGACTCGGATCCAAAATTTCACCACTTTTTACGATTTTTCGATTCTGGCGATTTTCCCTAGGGGTACCCCTAGGGAAATCCGTCAGATCCCGACGAGGCCGATTCTCGATGCGTTGTGACCGGCAAGCTTCCAGTAGCTATTCCAATCAAGTTTTCCCGAATTGTTGGACTCGGATCCAAAATTTCAACGCTTTTTACGATTTTTCGATTCTGGCGATTTTCCCTAGGCGTACCCCTAGGGAAATCCGTGAAAATTCGTCAGATCGCGACGAGGCCGATTCTCGATGCGTTGTGACAAGCAAGCTTCCAGTAGCTATTCCAATCAAGTTTTCCCGGATTGTTGGACTCGGATCCAAAATTTCACCACTTTTTACGATTCTGGCGATTTTCACTAGGGGTACCCCTAGGGAAATCCGTGAAAATTCGTCAGATCCCGACGAGGCCGATTCTCAATGCGTTGTGACCGGCAAGCTTCAAGTAGCTATTCCAATCAAGTTTTCCCGGATTGTTGGACTCGGATCCAAAATTTCACCACTTTTTACGATTTTTCGATTCTGGCGATTTTCCCTAGGCGTACCCCTAGGGAAATCCGTGAAAATTCGTCAGATCGCGACGAGGCCGATTCTCGATGCGTTGTGACAGGCAAGCTTCTAGTATCTATTCCAATCAAGTTTTCCCGGATTGTTGGACTCGGATCCAAAATTTCACCACTTTTTACGATTTTTCGATTCTGGCGATTTTCCCTAGGGGTACCCCTAGGGAAATCCGTCAGATCCCGACGAGGCCGATTCTCGATGCGTTGTGACCGGCAAGCTTCCAGTAGCTATTCCAATCAAGTTTTCCCGAATTGTTGGACTCGGATCCAAAATTTCAACACTTTTTACGATTTTTTCGATTCTGGCGATTTTCCCTAGGCGTACCCCTAGGGTAATCCGTGAAAATTCGTCAGATCGCGACGAGGCCGATTCTCGATGCGTTGTGACAAGCAAGCTTCCAGTAGGTATTCCAATCAAGTTTTTCCGGATTGTTGGACTCGGATCCAAAATTTCACCACTTTTTACGATTTTTCGATTCTGGCGATTTTCACTAGGGGTACCCCTAGGGAAATCCGTGAAAATTCGTCAGATCCCGACGAGGCAGATTCTCGATGCGTTGTGACCGGCAAGCTTCAAGTAGCTATTCCAATCAAGTTTTCCCGGATTGTTGGACTCGGATCCAAAATTTCACCACTTTTTACGATTTTTCGATTCTGGCGATTTTCCCTAGGGGTACCCCTAGGGAAATCCGTCAGATCCCGACGAGGCCGATTCTCGATGCGTTGTGACCGGCAACCTTCCAGTAGCTATTCCAATCAAGTTTTCCCGGATTGTTGGACTCGGATCCAAAATTTTACCACTTTTTATGATTTTTCGATTCTGGCGATTTTCCCTAGGCGTACCCCTAGGGAAATTCGTGAAAATTCGTCAGATCGCGATGAGGCCGATTCTCGATGCGTTGTGACAGGCAAGCTTCCAGTAGCTATTCCAATCAAGTTTTCCTGGATTGTTGGACTCGGATCCAAAATTTCACCACTTTTTACGATTTTTCGATTCTGGCGATTTTCCCTAGGGGTACCCCTAGGGAAATCCGTCAGATCCCGACGAGGCCGATTCTCGATGCGTTGTGACCGGCAAGCTTCCAGTAGCTATTCCAATCAAGTTTTCCCGGATTGTTGGACTCGGATCCAAAATTTCAACACTTTTTACGATTTTTCGATTCTGGCGATTTTCCCTAGGCGTACCCCTAGGGAAATCCGTGAAAATTCGTCAGATCGCGACGAGGCCGATTCTCGATGCGTTGTGAAAAGCAAGCTTCCAGTAGCTATTCCAATCAAGTTTTCCCGGATTGTTGGACTCGGATCCAAAATTTCACCACTTTTTACGATTTTTTGATTCTGGCGATTTTCACTAGGGGTACCCCTAGGGAAATCCGTGAAAATTCGTCAGATCCCGACGAGGCCGATTCTCGATGCGTTGTGACCGGCAAGCTTCCAGTAGATATTCCAATCAAGTTTTCCTGGATTGTTGGACTCGGATCCAAAATTTCACCACTTTTTACGATTTTTCGATTCTGGCGATTTTCCCTAGGGGTACCCCTAGGGAAATTCGTCAGATCCCGACGAGGCCGATTCTCGATGCGTTGTGACCGGCAAGCTTCCAGTAGCCATTCAAATTAAGTTTTCCCGGATTGTTGTACTCGGATCCAAAATTTCACCACTTTTTATGATTTTTCGATTCTGGCGATTT
The DNA here is from genome assembly GCA_947683425.1 of Excoecaria cochinchinensis. NCBI lineage: Eukaryota > Viridiplantae > Streptophyta > Magnoliopsida > Malpighiales > Euphorbiaceae > Excoecaria > Excoecaria cochinchinensis. Next base: position 83,458 of record CANTUQ010000216.1, read on the forward strand.
TCCCTAGGGGTACCCCTAGGGAAATCCGTCAGATCCCGACGAGGCCGATTCTCGATGCGTTGTGACCGGCAAGCTTCCAGTAGCTATTCCAATCAAGTTTTCACGGATTGTTGGACTCGGATCCAAAATTTCACCTCTTTTTACGATTTTTCGATTCTGGCGATTTTCCCTAGGGGTACCCCTAGGGAAATTCGTCAGATCCCGACGAGGCCGATTCTCGATGCGTTATGACCGGCAAGCTTCCAGTAGCTATTCAAATTAAGTTTTCCCGGATTGTTGGACTCGGATCCAAAATTTCACCACTTTTTACGATTTTTCGATTCTGGCGATTTTCACTAGGGGTACCCCTAGGGAAATCCGTGAAAATTCGTCAGATCCCGACGAGGCAGATTCTCGATGCGTTGTGACCGGCAAGCTTCAAGTAGCTATTCCAATCAAGTTTTCCCGGATTGTTGGACTCGGATCCAAAATTTCACCACTTTTTACGATTTTTCGATTCTGGCGATTTTCCCTAGGGGTACCCCTAGGGAAATCCGTCAGATCCCGACGAGGCCGATTCTCGATGCGTTGTGACCGGCAAGCTTCAAGTAGCTATTCCAATCAAGTTTTCCCGGATTGTTGGACTCGGATCCAAAATTTCACCACTTTTTATGATTTTTCGATTCTGGCGATTTTCCCTAGGGGTACCCCTAGGGAAATCCGTCAGATCCCGACGAGGCCGATTCTCGATGCGTTGTGACCGGCAAGCTTCCAGTAGCTATTCCAATCAAGTTTTCAGGGATTGTTGGACTCGGATCCAAAATTTCATCTCTTTTTACGATTTTTCGATTCTGGCGATTTTCCCTAGGGGTACCCCTAGGGAAATTCGTCAGATCCCGACGACGCCGATTCTCGATGCGTTGTGACCGGCAAGCTTCCAGTAGCTATTCAAATCAAGTTTTCTCGGATTGTTGGACTCGGATCCAAAATTTCACCACTTTTTACGATTTTTCGATTCTGGCGATTTTCCCTAGGGGTACCCCTAGGGAAATCCGTCAGATCCTGACGAGGCCGATTCTCGATGCGTTGTGACCAGCAAGCTTCCAGTAGCTATGCCAATCAAGTTTTCCCGGATTGTTGGACTCGGATCCAAAATTTCACCACATTTTACGATTTTTCGATTCTGACGATTTTCCCTAGGCGTACCCCTAGGGAAATCCGTGAAAATTCGTCAGATCGCGACGAGGCCGATTCTCGATGCGTTGTGACAAGCAAGCTTCCAGTAGCTATTCCAATCAAGTTTTCCCGGATTGTTGGACTCGGATCCAAAATTTCACCACTTTTTACGATTTTTCGATTCTGGCGATTTTCCCTAGGGGTACGTACCCCTAGGGAAATCCGTCAGATCCCGACGAGGCCGATTCTCGATGCGTTGTGACCGGCAAGCTTCCAGTAGCTAATACAATCAAGTTTTCCCGGATTGTTGGACTCGGATCCAAAATTTCACCACTTTTTACGATTTTTCGATTCTGGCGATTTTCCCTAGGCGTACCCCTAGGGAAATCCGTGAAAATTCGTCAGATCGCGACGAGGCCGATTCTCGATGCGTTGTGACAGGCAAGCTTCTCGTAGCTATTCCAATCAAGTTTTCCCGGATTGTTGGACTCGGATCCAAAATTTCACCACTTTTTACGATTTTTCGATTCTGGCGATTTTCCCTAGGGGTACCCCTAGGGAAATCCGTCAGATCCCGACGAGGCCGATTCTCGATGCGTTGTGACCGGCAAGCTTCCAGTAGCTATTCCAATCAAGTTTTCCCGAATTGTTGGACTCGGATCCAAAATTTCAACGCTTTTTACGATTTTTCGATTCTGGCGATTTTCCCTAGGCGTACCCCTAGGGAAATCCGTGAAAATTCGTCAGATCGCGACGAGGCCGATTCTCGATGCGTTGTGACAAGCAAGCTTCCAGTAGCTATTCCAATCAAGTTTTCCCGGATTGTTGGACTCGGATCCAAAATTTCACCACTTTTTACGATTCTGGCGATTTTCACTAGGGGTACCCCTAGGGAAATCCGTGAAAATTCGTCAGATCCCGACGAGGCCGATTCTCGATGCGTTGTGACCGGCAAGCTTCAAGTAGCTATTCCAATCAAGTTTTCCCGGATTGTTGGACTCGGATCCAAAATTTCACCACTTTTTACGATTTTTCGATTCTGGCGATTTTCCCTAGGCGTACCCCTAGGGAAATCCGTGAAAATTCGTCAGATCGCGACGAGGCCGATTCTCGATGCGTTGTGACAGGCAAGCTTCTAGTATCTATTCCAATCAAGTTTTCCCGGATTGTTGGACTCGGATCCAAAATTTCACCACTTTTTACGATTTTTCGATTCTGGCGATTTTCCCTAGGGGTACCCCTAGGGAAATCCGTCAGATCCCGACGAGGCCGATTCTCGATGCGTTGTGACCGGCAAGCTTCCAGTAGTTATTCCAATCAAGTTTTCCCGAATTGTTGGACTCGGATCCAAAATTTCAACACTTTTTACGATTTTTCGATTCTGGCGATTTTCCCTAGGCGTACCCCTAGGGTAATCCGTGAAAATTCGTCAGATCGCGACGAGGCCGATTCTCGATGCGTTGTGACAAGCAAGCTTCCAGTAGGTATTCCAATCAAGTTTTTCCGGATTGTTGGACTCGGATCCAAAATTTCACCACTTTTTACGATTTTTCGATTCTGGCGATTTTCACTAGGGGTACCCCTAGGGAAATCCGTGAAAATTCGTCAGATCCCGACGAGGCAGATTCTCGATGCGTTGTGACCGGCAAGCTTCAAGTAGCTATTCCAATCAAGTTTTCCCGGATTGTTGGACTCGGATCCAAAATTTCACCACTTTTTACGATTTTTCGATTCTGGCGATTTTCCCTAGGGGTACCCCTAGGGAAATCCGTCAGATCCCGACGAGGCCGATTCTCGATGCGTTGTGACCGGCAAGCTTCCAGTAGCTATTCCAATCAAGTTTTCCCGGATTGTTGGACTCGGATCCAAAATTTTACCACTTTTTATGATTTTTCGATTCTGGCGATTTTCCCTAGGCGTACCCCTAGGGAAATTCGTGAAAATTCGTCAGATCGCGACGAGGCCGATTCTCGATGCGTTGTGACAGGCAAGCTTCCAGTAGCTATTCCAATCAAGTTTTCCTGGATTGTTGGACTCGGATCCAAAATTTCACCACTTTTTACGATTTTTCGATTCTGGCGATTTTCCCTAGGGGTACCCCTAGGGAAATCCGTCAGATCCCGACGAGGCCGATTCTCGATGCGTTGTGACCGGCAAGCTTCCAGTAGCTATTCCAATCAAGTTTTCCCGTATTGTTGGACTCGGATCCAAAATTTCAACACTTTTTACGATTTTTCGATTCTGGCGATTTTCCCTAGGCGTACCCCTAGGGAAATCCGTGAAAATTCGTCAGATCGCGACGAGGCCGATTCTCGATGCGTTGTGAAAAGCAAGCTTCCAGTAGCTATTCCAATCAAGTTTTCCCGGATTGTTGCACTCGGATCCAAAATTTCACCACTTTTTACGATTTTTTGATTCTGGCGATTTTCACTAGGGGTACCCCTAGGGAAATCCGTGAAAATTCGTCAGATCCCGACGAGGCCGATTCTCGATGCGTTGTGACCGGCAAGCTTCCAGTAGATATTCCAATCAAGTTTTCCTGGATTGTTGGACTCGGATCCAAAATTTCACCACTTTTTACGATTTTTCGATTCTGGCGATTTTCCCTAGGGGTACCCCTAGGGAAATTCGTCAGATCCCGACGAGGCCGATTCTTGATGCGTTGTGACCGGCAAGCTTCCAGTAGCCATTCAAATTAAGTTTTCCCGGATTGTTGTACTCGGATCCAAAATTTCACCACTTTTTATGATTTTTCGATTCTGGCGATTTTCCCTAGGGGTACCCCTAGGGAAATCCGTCAGATCCCGACGAGGCCGATTCTCGATGCGTTGTGACCGGCAAGCTTCCAGTAGCTATTCCAATCAAGTTTTCACGGATTGTTGGACTCGGATCCAAAATTTCACCTCTTTTTACGATTTTTCGATTCTGGCGATTTTCCCTAGGGGTACCCCTAGGGAAATTCGTCAGATCCCGACGAGGCCGATTCTCGATGCGTTATGACCGGCAAGCTTCCAGTAGCTATTCAAATTAAGTTTTCCCGAATTGTTGGACTCGGATCCAAAATTTCACCACTTTTTACGATTTTTCGATTCTGGCGATTTTCCCTAGGGGTACCCCTAGGGAAATCCGTCAGATCCCGACGAGGCCGATTCTCGATGCGTTGTGACCGGCAAGCTTCCAGTAGATATTCCAATCAAGTTTTCCCGGATTGTTGGACTCGGATCCAAAATTTCACCACTTTTTACGATTTTTCGATTCTGGCGATTTTCCCTAGGGGTACCCCTAGGGAAATCCGTGAAAATTCGTCAGATCGCGACGAGGCCGATTCTCGATGCGTTGTGACCGGCAAGCTTTCCGTAGCTATTCCAATCACGTTTTCCCGGATTGTTGGACTCGGATCTAAAATTTCACCACTTTTTACAATTTTTCGATTCTGGCGATTTTCACTAGGGGTACGTACCCCTAGGGAAATCCGTCAGATCCCGACGAGGCCGATTCTCAATGCGTTGTGACTGGCAAGCTTCCAGTAGGTATTCCAATCAAGTTTTCCCGAATTTTTGGACTCGGATCCAAAATTTCACCACTTTTTACGATTTTTCGATTCTGGCGATTTTCCCTAGGGGTACCCCTAGGGAAATCCGTCAGATCCCGACGAGGCCGATTCTCGATGCGTTGTGACCGGCAAGCTTCCAGTAGCTATTCCAATCAAGTTTTCCCGGATTGTTGGACTCGGATCCAAAATTTTACCACTTTTTATGATTTTTCGATTATGGCGATTTTCCCTAGGCGTACCCCTAGGGAAATTCGTGAAAATTCGTCAGATCGCGACGAGGCCGATTCTCGATGCGTTGTGACAGGCAAGCTTCCAGTAGCTATTCCAATCAAGTTTTCCTGGATTGTTGGACTCGGATCCAAAATTTCACCACTTTTTACGATTTTTCGATTCTGGCGATTTTCCCTAGGGGTACCCCTAGGGAAATCCGTCAGATCCCGACGAGGCCGATTCTCGATGCGTTGTGACCGACAAGCTTCCAGTAGCTATTCCAATCAAGTTTTCCCGGATTGTTGGACTCGGATCCAAAATTTCAACACTTTTTACGATTTTTCGATTCTGGCGATTTTCCCTAGGCGTACCCCTAGGGAAATCCGTGAAAATTCGTCAGATCGCGACGAGGCCGATTCTCGATGCGTTGTGAAAAGCAAGCTTCCAGTAGCTATTCCAATCAAGTTTTCCCGGATTGTTGGACTCGGATCCAAAATTTCACCACTTTTTACGATTTTTTGATTCTGGCGATTTTCACTAGGGGTACCCCTAGGGAAATCCGTGAAAATTCGTCAGATCCCGACGAGGCCGATTCTCGATGCGTTGTGACCGGCAAGCTTCCAGTAGATATTCCAATCAAGTTTTCCTGGATTGTTGGACTCGGATCCAAAATTTCACCACTTTTTACGATTTTTCGATTCTGGCGATTTTCCCTAGGGGTACCCCTAGGGAAATTCGTCAGATCCCGACGAGGCCGATTCTCGATGCGTTGTGACCGGCAAGCTTCCAGTAGCTATTCAAATTAAGTTTTCCCGGATTGTTGTACTCGGATCCAAAATTTCACCACTTTTTATGATTTTTCGATTCTGACGATTTTCCCTAGGGGTACCCCTAGGGAAATCCGTCAGATCCCGACGAGGCCGATTCTCCATGCGTTGTGACCGGCAAGCTTCCAGTAGCTATTCCAATCAAGTTTTCACGGATTGTTGGACTCGGATCCAAAATTTCACCTCTTTTTACGATTTTTCGATTCTGGCGATTTTCCCTAGGGGTACCCCTAGGGAAATTCGTCAGATCCCGACGAGGCCGATTCTCGATGCGTTATGACCGGCAAGCTTCCAGTAGCTATTCAAATTAAGTTTTCCCGGATTGTTGGACTCGGATCCAAAATTTCACCACTTTTTACGATTTTTCGATTCTGGCGATTTTCCCTAGGGGTACCCCTAGGGAAATCCGTCAGATCCCGACGAGGCCGATTCTCGATGCGTTGTGACCGGCAAGCTTCCAGTAGCTATTCCAATCAAGTTTTCCCGGATTGTTGGACTCGGATCCAAAATTTCACCACTTTTTACGATTTTTCGATTCTGGCAATTTTCCCTAGGGGTACCCTTAGGGAAATCCTTGAAAATTCGTCAGATCCCGACGAGTCCGATTCTCGATGCGTTGTGACCGGCAAGCTTCCAGTAGCTATTCCAATCACGTTTTCCCGGATTGTTGGACTCGGATCCGAAATTTCAGCACTTTTTACGATTTTTCGATTCTGGCGATTTTCCCTAGGGGTACGTACCCCTAGGGAAATCCGTCAGATCCCGACGAGGCCGATTCTCGATGCGTTGTGACCGGCAAGCTTCCAGTAGGTATTCCAATCAAGTTTTCCCGAATTTTTGGACTCGGATCCGAAATTTCACCACTTTTTACGATTTTTCGATTCTGGCGATTTTCCCTAGGGGTACGTACCCCTAGGGAAATCCGTCAGATCCCGACGAGGCCGATTCTCGATGCGTTGTGACCGGCAAGCTTCCAGTAGCTATTCCAATCACGTTTTCCCGGATTGTTGGACTCGGATCCGAAATTTCAGCACTTTTTACGATTTTTCGATTCTGGCGATTTTCCCTAGGGGTACGTACCCCTAGGGAAATCCGTCAGATCCCGACGAGGCCGATTCTCGATGCATTGTGACCGGCAAGATTCCAGTAGCTATTCCAATCAAGTTTTCCCGGATTGTTGGACGCTGATAAAAAATTTCACCACTTTTTACGATTTTTCGATTCTGTCGATTTTCCCTAGGGGTACCCCTAGGGAAATCCGTCAGATCCCTACGAGGACGATTCTCGATGCGTTGTGACCGGCAAGCTTCCAGTAGCTATTCCAATCAAGTTTTCCCGGATTGCTGGACTCGGATCCAAAATTTCACCACTTTTTACGATTTTTCGATTCTGGCGATTTTTCCTAGGGGTACCTCTAGGGAAATCCGTGAAAATTCGTCAGATCCCGACGAGGCCGATTCTCGATGCGTTGTGACCGGCAAGCTTCAAGTAGCTATTCTAATCAAGTTTTCCCGGATTGTTGGACTCGGTTCCAAAATTTCACCACTTTTTACGATTTTTCGATTCTGGCGATTTTCCCTAGGGAAATCCGTCAGATCCCGACGAGGCCGATTCTCGATGCGTTGTGACCGGCAAGCTTTCAATAGCTATTCCAATAAAGTTTTCCCAGATTGTTGGACTCGGATCCAAAATTTCACCACTTTTTACGATTTTTCTGGCGATTTTCACTAGGAGTACCCCTAGGGAAATCCGTGAAAATTCGTCAGATCCCGACGAGGCCGATTCTCGATGCGTTGTGACCGGCAAGCTTCCAGTAGATATTCCAATCAAGTTTTCCCGGATTGTTGGACTCGGATCCAAAATTTCACCACTTTTTACGATTTTTCGATTCTGGCGATTTTCCCTAGGGGTGCCCCTAGGGAAATCCGTGAAAATTCGTCAGATCGCGACGAGGCCGATTCTCGATGCGTTGTGACCGGCAAGCTTCCAGTAGCTATTCCAATCAACTTTTCTCGGATTGTTGGACTCGGATCCAAAATTTCACCACTTTTTACGATTTTTCGATTCTGGCGATTTTCATTAAGGGTACCCCTAGGGAAATCCGTCAAATCCCGACGAGGCCGATTCTCGATGCGTTGTGACCGGCAAGCTTAAAGTAGCTATTCCAATCAAGTTTTCCCAGATTGTTGGACTCGGATCCAAAATTTCACCACTTTTTACGATTTTTCGATTCTGGCGATTTTCCCTAGGGGTACCCCTAGGGAAATCCGTCAGATCTCGACGAGGCCGATTCTCGATGCGTTGTGACCGGCAAGCTTCCAGTAGCTATTCCAATCAAGTTTTCCCGGATTGTTGGACTCGGATCCAAAATTTTACCACTTTTTATGATTTTTCGATTCTGGCGATTTTCCCTAGGCGTACCCCTAGGGAAATCCGTGAAAATTCGTCAGATCGCGACGAGGCCGATTCACGATGCGTTGTGACAGGCAAGCTTCCAGTAGCTATTCCAATCAAGTTTTCCCGGATTGTTGGACTCGGATCCAAAATTTCACCACTTTTTACGATTTTTCGATTCTGGCGATTTTCCCTTGGGGTACCCCTAGGGAAATCCGTCAGATCCCGACGAGGCCGATTCTCGATGCGTTGTGACCGGCAAGCTTCCAGTAGCTATTCCAATCAAGTTTTCCCGGATTGTTGGACTCGGATCCAAAATTTCAACACTTTTTACGATTTTTCGATTCTGGCGATTTTCCCTAGGCGTACCCCTAGGGAAATCCGTGAAAATTCGTCAGATCGCGACGAGGCTGATTCTCGATGCGTTGTGACAAGCAAGCTTCCAGTAGCTATTCCAATCAAGTGTTCCCGGATTGTTGGACTCGGATCCAAAATTTCACCACTTTTTACGATTTTTTGATTCTGGCGATTTTCACTAGGGGTACCCCTAGGGAAATCCGTGAAAATTCGTCAGATCCCGACGAGGCCGATTCTCGATGCGTTGTGACCGGCAAGCTTCCAGTAGATATTCCAATCAAGTTTTCCCGGATTGTTGGACTCGGATCCAAAATTTCACCACTTTTTACGATTTTTCGATTCTGGCGATTTTCCCTAGGGGTACCCCAAGGGAAATCCGTGAAAATTTGTCAGATCCCGACGAGGCCGATTCTCGATGCGTTGTGACCGGCAAGCTTCCAGTAGCTATTCAAATCAAGTTTTCCCGGATTGTTGGACTCGGATCCAAAATTTCACCACTTTTTACGATTTTTCGATTCTGGCGATTTTCCCTAGGGGTACGTCAGATCCCGACGAGGCCGATTCTCGATGCGTTGTGACCAGCAAGCTTCCAGTAGCTATGCCAATCATGTTTTCCCGGATTGTTGGACTCGGAACCAAAATTTCACCACTTTTTACGATTTTTCGATTCTGGCGATTTTCCCTAGGGATACCCCTAGGGAAATCCGTGAAAATTCGTCAGATCCCGACGAATCCGATTCTCGATGCTTTGTGACCGGCAAGCTTCCAGTAGCTATTCCAATCAAGTTTTCCCAGATTTTTGGACTCGGATCCAAAATTTCGCCACTTTTTACGATTTTTCGATTCTGGCGATTTTCCCTAGGGGTACGTACCCCTATGGAAATCCGTCAGATCCCGACGTGGCCGATTCTCGATGCGTTGTGACCGGCAAGCTTCCAGTAGCTATTCCAATCAAGTTTTCCCGGATTGTTGGAGTCGGATCCAAAATTTCACCACTTTTTACGATTTTTCGATTCTGGCGATTTTCCCTAGGGGTACCCCTAGGGAAATCCGTCAGATCCCGACGAGGCCGATTCTCGATGCATTGTGACCGGCAAGCTTCCAGTAGCTATTCCAATCAAGTTTTCCCGAATTGTTGGACTCGGATCAAAAATTTCACCACTTTTTACGATTTTTCGATTCTGGCGATTTTCCCTAGGGTACCCCTAGGGAAATCCGTCAGATCCCGACGAGGCCGATTCTCGATGCGTTATGACCGGCAAGCTTCCAGCAGCTATTCCAATCAAGTTTTCCCGGATTGCTGGACTCGGATCCAAAATTTCACCACTTTTTACGATTTTTTGATTCTGGCGATTTTCCCTAGGGGTACCCCTAGGGAAATCCGTGAAAATTCGTCAGATCCCGACGAGGCCGATTCTCGATGCGTTGTGACCGGCAAGCTTCCAGTAGCTATTCCAATCAAGTTTTCCCGGATTGTTGGACTCGGATCCAAAATTTCACCACTTTTTACGATTTTTCGATTCTGGCGATTTTCCATAGGGGTACCCCTAGGGAAATCCGTGAAAATTCGTCAGATCCCGACGAAGCCGATTCTCGATGCGTTGTGACCGGCAAGCTTCCAGTAGATATTCCAATCAAGTTTTCCCGGCTTGTTGGACTCGGATCCAAAATTTCACCACTTTTTACGATTTTTCGATTCTGGCGATTTTCCCTAGGGAAATCCGTGAAAATTCGTCAAATCCCGACGAGGCCGATTCTCGATGCGTTGTGACCGGCAAGCTTCCAGTAGCTATTCCAATCAAGTTTTCTCGGATTGTTGGACTCGGATCCAAAATTTCACCACTTTTTACGATTTTTCGATTCTGGCGATTTTCCCTAGGGGTACCCCTAGGGAAATCCGTCAGATCCCGACGAGGCCGATTCTCGATGCGTTATGACCGGAGAGCTTCCAGTAGCTATTCCAATCAAGTTTTCACGGAATGTTGGACTCGGATCAAAAATTTCACCTCTTTTTACGATTTTTCGATTCTGGCGATTTTCCCTAGGGGTACCCCTAGGGAAATTCATCAGATCCCGACGAGGCCGATTCTCGATGCGTTGTGACCGGCAAGCTTCCAGTAGATATTCCAATCATGTTTTCCCGGATTGTTGGACTCGGATCAAAAATTTCACCACTTTTTACGATTTTTCGATTCTGGCGATTTTCCCTAGGGGTACCCCTAGGGAAATCCGTGAAAATTCGTCAGATCCCGACGAGATCGATTCTCGATGCGTTGTGACCGGCAAGCTTCCAGTAGCTATTCAAATTAAGTTTTCCCGGATTGTTGGACTCGGATACAAAATTTCACCACTTTTTATGATTTTTCGATTCTGGCGATTTTCCCTAGGGGTACCCCTAGGGAAATCCGTCAGATCCCGACGAGGCCGATTCTCGATGCGTTGTGACCGGCAAGCTTCCAGTAGCTATTCCAATCAAGTTTTCCCAGATTGTTGGACTCGGATCCAAAATTTCACCACTTTTTACGATTTTTCGATTCTGGCAATTTTCCCTAGGGGTACCCCTAGGAAAATCCTTGAAAATTCGTCAGATCCCGACGAGTCCGATTCTCGATGCGTTGTGACCGTCAAGCTTCCAGTAGCTATTCCAATCACGTTTTCCCGGATTGTTGGACTCGGATCCGAAATTTCACCACTTTTTACGATTTTTCGATTCTGGCGATTTTCCCTAGGGGTACGTACCCCTAGGGAAATCCGTCAGATCTCGACGAGGCCGATTCTCGATGCTTTGTGACCGGCAAGCTTCCAGTAGCTATTCCAATCAAGTTTTCCCGGATTTTTGGACTCGGATCCAAAATTTCACCACTTTTTACGATTTTTCGATTCTGGCGATTTTCCCTAGGGGTACCCCTAGGGAAATCCGTCAGATCCCGACGAGGCCGATTCTCAATGCGTTGTGACCGGCAAGCTTCCAGTAGCTATTCCAATCAAGTTTTCCCGGATTGTTGGACTCGGATCCAAAATTTCAACACTTTTTACGATTTTTCGATTCTGGCGATTTTCCCTAGGCGTACCCCTAGGGAAATCCGTGAAAATTCGTCAGATCGCGACGAGGCCGATTCTCGATGCGTTGTGACAAGCAAGCTTCCAGTAGCTATTCCAATCAAGTTTTCCCGGATTGTTGGACTCGGATCCAAAATTTCACCACTTTTTACGATTTTTCGATTCTGGCGATTTTCCCTAGGGGTACCACTAGGAAAATCCGTCAAAATTCGTCAGATCCCGACGAGGCCGATTCTCGATGCGTTGTGACCGGCAAGCTTCCAGTAGCTATTCAAATCAAGTTTTCCCGGATTGTTGGACTCGGATCCAAAATTTCACCACTTTTTACGATTTTTCGATTCTGGCGATTTTCCCTAGGGGTACGTCAAATCCCGACGAGGCCGATTCTCGATGCGTTGTGACCAGCAAGCTTCCAGTAGCTATGCCAATCAAGTTTTCCCGGATTGTTGGACTCGGATCCAAAATTTCACCACTTTTTACGATTTTTCGATTCTGGCGATTTTCCCTAGGGGTACCCCTAGGGAAATCCGTGAAAATTCATCAGATCCCGACGAATCCGATTCTCGATGCTTTGTGACCGACAAGCTTCCAGTAGCTATTCCAATCAAGTTTTCCCAGATTGTTGGACTCGGATCCAAAATTTCACCACTTTTTACGATTTTTCGATTCTGGCGATTTTCCCTAGGGGTACGTACCCCTAGGGAAATCCGTCAGATTCCGACGAGGCCGATTCTCGATGCGTTGTGACCGGCAAGCTTCCAGTAGCTATTCCAATCAAGTTTTCCCGGATTGTTGGACTCGGATCAAAAATTTCACCACTTTTTACGATTTTTCGATTCTGGCGATTTTCCCTAGGGAAATCCGTGAAAATTCGTCAGATCCCGACGAGGCCGATTCTCGATGCGTTTTGACCGGCAAGCTTCCAGTAGCTATTCCAATCAAGTTTTCCCGGATTGTTGGACTCGGATCAAAAATTTCACCACTTTTTACGATTTTTCGATTCTGGCGATTTTCCATAGGGGTACCCCTAGGGAAATCCGTGAAAATTCGTCAGATCCCGACGAAGCCGATTCTCGATGCGTTGTGACCGGCAAGCTTCCAGTAGATATTCCAATCAAGTTTTCCCGGATTGTTGGACTCCGATCCAAAATTTCACCACTTTTTACGATTTTTCGATTCTGGCGATTTTCCCTAGGGGTACCCCTAGAGAAATCCGTGAAAATTCGTCAGATCCCGACGAGGCCGATTCTCGATGCGTTATGACCGGCAAGCTTCCAGTAGCTATTCCAATCAAGTTTTCTCGGATTGTTGGACTCGGATCCAAAATTTCACCACTTTTTACGATTTTTCGATTCTGGCGATTTTCCTTAGGGGTACCTCTAGGGAAATCCGTCAGATCCCGACGACGCCGATTCTCGATGCGTTGTGACCGGAGAGCTTCCAGTAGCTATTCCAATCAAGTTTTCACGGATTGTTGGACTCGGATCCAAAATTTCACCTCTTTTTACGATTTTTCGATTCTGGCGATTTTCCCCAGGGGTACCCCTAGGGAAATTCGTCAAATCCCGACGAGGCCGATTCTCGATGCGTTGTGACCGGCAAGCTTCCAGTAGCTATTCAAATTAAGTTTTCCCGGATTGTAGGACTCGGATCCAAAATTTCACCACTTTTTATGATTTTTCGATTCTGGCAATTTTCCCTAGGGGTACCCCTAGGGAAATCCGTCAGATCCCGACGAGGCCGATTCTCGATGCGTTGTGACCGGCAAGCTTCCTGTAGCTATTCCAATCAAGTTTTCCCGGATTATTGGACTCGGATCCAAAATTTCACCACTTTTTACGATTTTTCGATTCTGGCAATTTTCCCTAGGGGTACCCCTAGGGAAATCCTTGAAAATTCGTCAGATCCCGACGAGTCCGATTCTCGATGCGTTGTGACCGGCAAGCTTCCAGTAGCTATTCCAATCACGTTTTCCCTGATTGTTGGACTCGAATCCGAAATTTCACCACTTTTTACGATTTTTCGATTCTGGCGATTTTCCCTAGGAGTACGTACCCCTAGGGAAATCCGTCAGATCTCGACGAGGCCGATTCTCGATGCTTTGTGATCGACAAGCTTCCAGTAGCTATTCCAATCAAGTTTTCCCGGATTTTTGGACTCGGATCCAAAATTTCACCACTTTTTACAATTTTTCGATTCTGGCGATTTTCCCTAGGGGTACCCCTAGGGAAATTCGTCAGATCCCGACGAGGCCGATTCTCGATGCGTTGTGACCGGCAAGCTTCCAGTAGCTATTCAAATTAAGTTTTCCCGGATTGTTGGACTCGGATCCAAAATTTCACCACTTTTTATGATTTTTCGATTCTGGCGATTTTCCCTAGGGGTACCCCTAGGGAAATCCGTCAGATCCCGACGAGGCCGATTCTCGATGCGTTGTGACCGGCAAGCTTCCAGTAGCTATTCCAATCAAGTTTTCCCGGATTGTTGGACTCGGATCCAAAATTTCACCACTTTTTACGATTTTTCGATTCTGGCAATTTTCCCTAGGGGTACCCCTAGGGAAATCCTTGAAAATTCGTCAGATCCCGACGAGTCCGATTCTCGATGCGTTGTGACCGGCAAGCTTCCAGTAGCTATTCCAATCACGTTTTCCCGGATTGTTGGACTCGGATCCGAAATTTCACCACTTTTTATGATTTTTCGATTCTGGCGATTTTCCCTAGGGGTACGTACCCCTAGGGAAATCCGTCAGATCTCGACGAGGCCGATTCTCGATGCTTTGTGACCGGCAAGCTTCCAGTAGCTATTCCAATCAAGTTTTCCCGGATTTTTGGACTCGGATCCAAAATTTCACCACTTTTTACGATTTTTCGATTCTGGCGATTTTCCCTAGGGGTACCCCTAGGGAAATCCGTCAGATCCCGACGAGGCCGCTTCTCGATGCATTGTGACCGGCAAGCTTCCAGTAGCTATTCCAATCAAGTTTTCCCGGATTGTTGGACTCGGATTAAAAATTTCACCACTTTTTACGATTTTTCAATTCTGGCAATTTTCCCTAGGGGTACCCCTAGGGAAATCCGTCAGATCCCGACGAGGCCGATTCTCGATGCGTTGTGACCGGCAAGCTTCCAGTAGCTATTCCAATCAAGTTTTCCCGAAAATTTGGACTCGGATCCAAAATTTCACCACTTTTTACGATTTTTCGATTCTGGCGATTTTCCCTAGGGGTACCCCTAGGGAAATCCGTGAAAATTCGTCAGATCCCGACGAGGCCGATTCTCGATGCGTTGTGACCGGCAAGCTTCAAGTAGCTATTCCAATCAAGTTTTCCCGGATTGTTGGACTCGGATCCAAAATTTCACCACTTTTTACGATTTTTCGATTCTGGCGATTTTCCCTAGGGGTACCCCTAGGGAAATCCGTGAAAATTCGTCAGATCCCGACGAGGCCGATTCTCGATGCGTTGTGACCGGCAAGCTTCCAGTAGCTATTCAAATCAAGTTTTCCCGGATTGTTAGACTCGGATCCAAAATTTCACCACTTTTTACGATTTTTCGATTCTGGCGATTTTCCCTAGGGGTACGTCAAATCCCGACGAGGCCGATTCTCGATGCGTTGTGACCAGCAAGCTTCCAGTAGCTATGCCAATCAAGTTTTCCCGAATTGTTGGACTCGGATCCAAAATTTTACCACTTTTTACGATTTTTCGATTCTGGCGATTTTCCCTAGGGGTACCCCTAGGGAAATCCGTGAAAATTCGTCAGATCCCGACGAATCCGATTCTCGATGCTTTGTGACCGGCAAGCTTCCAGTAGCTATTCCAATCAAGTTTTCCCAGATTGTTGGACTCGGATCCAAAATTTCACCACTTTTTACGATTTTTCGATTCTGGCGATTTTCCCTAGGGTTACGTACCCCTAGGGAAATCCGTCAGATCCCGACGAGGCCGATTCTCGATGCGTTGTGACCGGCAAGCTTCCAGTAGCTATTCCAATCAAGTTTTCCCGGATTGTTGGACTCGGATCCAAAATTTCACCACTTTTTACGATTTTTCGATTTTGGCGATTTTCCCTAGGGGTACCCCTAGGGAAATCCGTCAGATCCCGACGAGGCCGATTCTCGATGCATTGTGACCGGCAAGCTTCCAGTAGCTATTCCAATCAAGTTTTCCCGAATTGTTGGACTCGGATCAAAAATTTCACCACTTTTTACGATTTTTCGATTCTGGCGATTTTCCCTAGGGTACCCCTAGGGAAATCTGTCAGATCCCGACGAGGCCGATTCTCGATGCGTTGTGACCGGCAAGCTTCCAGCAGCTATTCCAATCAAGTTTTCCCGGATTGCTGGACTCGGATCAAAAATTTCACCACTTTTTACGATTTTTCGATTCTGGCGATTTTCCCTAGGGGTACCCCTAGGGAAATCCGTGAAAATTCGTCAGATCCCGACGAGGCCGATTCTCGATGCATTGTGACCGGCAAGCTTCCAGTAGCTATTCCAATCAAGTTTTCCCGGATTGTTGGACTCGGATCCAAAATTTCACCACTTTTTACGATTTTTCGATTCTGGCGATTTTCCATAGGGGTACCCCTAGGGAAATCCGTGAAAATTCGTCAGATCCCGACGAAGCCGATTCTCGATGCGTTGTGACCGGCAAGCTTCCAGTAGATATTCCAATCAAGTTTTCCCGGATAGTTGGACTCGGATCCAAAATTTCACCACTTTTTACGATTTTTCGATTCTGGCGATTTTCCCTAGGGGTACCCCTAGGGAAATCCGTGAAAATTCGTCAGATCCCGACGAGGCCGATTCTCGATGCGTTGTGACCGGCAAGCTTCCAGTAGCTATTCCAATCAAGTTTTCTCGGATTGTTGGACTCGGATCCAAAATTTCACCACTTTTTACGATTTTTCGATTCTGGCGATTTTCCCTAGGGGTACCCCTAGGGAAATCCATCATATCCCGACGACGCCGATTCTCGATGCGTTGTGACCGGAGAGCTTCCAGTAGCTATTCCAATCAAGTTTTCACAGATTGTTGGACTCGGATCCAAAATTTCACCTCTTTTTCCGATTTTTCGATTCTGGCGATTTTCCCTAGGGGTACCCCTAGGGAAATTCGTCAGATCCCGACGAGGCCGATTCTCGATGCGTTGTGACCGGCAAGCTTCCAGTAGCTATTCAAATTAAGTTTTCCCGGATTGTTGGACTCGGATCCAAAATTTCACCACTTTTTATGATTTTTCGATTCTGGCGATTTTCCCTAGGGGTACCCCTAGGGAAATCCGTCAGATCCCGACGAGGCCGATTCTCGATGCGTTGTGACCGGCAAGCTTCCAGTAGCTATTCCAATCAAGTTTTCCCGGATTGTTGGACTCGGATCCAAAATTTCACCACTTTTTACGATTTTTCGATTCTGGCAATTTTCCCTAGGGGTACCCCTAGGGAAATCCTTGAAAATTCGTCAGATCCCGACGAGTCCGATTCTCGATACGTTGTGACCGGCAAGCTTCCAGTAGCTATTCCAATCACGTTTTCCCGGATTGTTGGACTCGGATCCGAAATTTCACCACTTTTTACGATTTTTCGATTCTGGCGTTTTTCCCTATGGGTACGTACCCCTAGGGAAATCCGTCAGATCTCGACTAGGCCGATTCTCGATGCTTTGTGATCGGCAAGCTTCCAGTAGCTATTCCAATCAAGTTTTCCCGGATTTTTGGACTCGGATCCAAAATTTCACCACTTTTTACGATTTTTCGATTCTGGCGATTTTCCCTAGGGGTACCCCTAGGGAAATTCATCAGATCCCGACGAGGCCGATTCTTGATGCGTTGTGACCGGCAAGCTTCCAGTAGCTATTCAAATTAAGTTTTCCCGGATTGTTGGACTCGGATCCGAAATTTCACCACTTTTTACGATTTTTCGATTCTGGCGATTTTCCCTAGGGGTACCCCTAGGGAAATCCGTCAGATCCCGACGAGGCCGATTCTCGATGCGTTGTGACCGGCAAGCTTCCAGTAGCTATTCCAATCAAGTTTTCCCGGATTGTTGGACTCGGATCAAAAATTTCACCACTTTTTACGATTTTTCGATTCTGGCAATTTTCCCTAGGGGTACCCCTAGGGAAATCCTTGAAAATTCGTCAGATCCCGACGAGTCCGATTCTCGATGCGTTGTGACCGGCAAGCTTCCAGTAGCTATTCCAATCACGTTTTCCCGGATTGTTGGACTCGGATCCGAAATTTCACCACTTTTTACGATTTTTCGATTCTGGCGATTTTCCCTAGGGGTACGTACCCCTAGGGAAATCCGTCAGATCTCGACGAGGCCGATTCTCGATGCTTTGTGACCGGCAAGCTTCCAGTAGCTATTCCAATCAAGTTTTCCCGGATTTTTGGACTCGGATCCAAAATTTCACCACTTTTTACGATTTTTCGATTCTGGCGATTTTCCCTAGGGGTACCCCTAGGGAAATCCGTGAAAATTCGTCAGATCCCGACGAGGCCGATTCTCGATGCGTTGTGACCGGCAAACTTCAAGTAGCTATTCCAATCAAGTTTTCCCGGATTGTTGGACTCGGATAAAAAATTTCACCACTTTTTACGATTTTTCGATTCTGGCGATTTTCCCTGGGGGTACCCCTAGGGAAATCCGTGAAAATTCGTCAGATCCCGACGAGGCCGATTCTCGATGCGTTGTGACCGGCAAGCTTCCAGTAGCTATTCCAATCAAGTTTTCTCGGATGGTTGGACTCGGATCCAAAATTTCACCACTTTTTACGATTTTTCGATTCTGGAGATTTTCCCTAGGGAAATCCGTCAGATCCCGATGAGGCCGATTCTCGATGCGTTGTGACCGGCAAGCTTTCAATAGCTATTCCAATCAAGTTTTCCCGGATTGTTGGACTCGGATCCAAAATTTCACCAGTTTTTACGATTTTTCGATTCTGGCGATTTTCCCTAGGGGTACCACTAGGGAAATCCGTCAGATCCTGACGAGGCCGATTCTCGATGCGTTGTGACCGGCAAGCTTCCAGTAGCTATTCCAATCAAGTTTTCCCGGATTGTTGGACTCGGATCAAAAATTTCAACACTTTTTTGATTTTTCGATTCTGGCGATTTTCCCTAGGCGTACCCCTAGGGAAATCCGTGAAAATTGGTCAGATCGCGACGAGGCCGATTCTCGATGCGTTGTGACAAGCAAGCTTCCAGTAGCTATTCCAATCAAGTTTTCCCGGATTGTTGGACTCGGATCCAAAATTTCACCACTTTTTACGATTTTTTGATTCTGGCGATTTTCACTAGGGGTACCCCTAGGGAAATCCGTGAAAATTCGTCAGATCCCGACGAGGCCGATTCTCGATGCATTGTGACCGGCAAGCTTCCAGTAGATATTCCAATCAAGTTTTCCCGGATTGTTGGACTCGGATCCAAAATTTCACCACTTTTTACGATTTTTCGATTCTGGCGATTTTCCCTAGGGGTACCCCTAGGGAAATCCGTGAAAATTCGTCAGATCCCGACGAGGCCGATTCTCGATGCGTTGTGACCGGCAAGCTTCCAGTAGCTATTCAAATCAAGTTTTCCCGGATTGTTGGACTCGGATCCAAAATTTCACCACTTTTTACGATTTTTCGATTCTGGCGATTTTCCCTAGGGGTACGTCAAATCCCGACGAGGCCGATTCTCGATGCGTTGTGACCAGCAAGCTTCCAGTAGCTATGCCAATCAAGTTTTCCCGGATTGTTGGACTCGGATCCAAAATTTCACCACTTTTTACGATTTTTCGATTCTGGCGATTTTCCCTAGGGGTACACCTAGGGAAATCCGTGAAAATTCGTCAGATCCCGACGAATCCGATTCTCGATGCTTTGTGACCGGCAAGCTTCCAGTAGCTATTCCAATCAAGTTTTCCCAGATTGTTGGACTCGGATCCAAAATTTCACCACTTTTTACGATTTTTCGATTCTGGCGATTTTCCCTAGGGGTACGTACCCCTAGGGAAATCCGTCAGATCCCGACGAGGCCGATTCTCGATGCGTTGTGACCGGCAAGCTTCCAGTAGCTATTCCAATCAAGTTTTCCCGGATTGTTGGACTCGGATCCAAAATTTCACCACTTTTTACGATTTTTCGATTCTGGCGATTTTCCCTAGGGGTACCCCTAGGGAAATCCGTGAAAATTCGTCAGATCCCGACGAGGCCGATTCTCAATGCGTTGTGACCGGAAAGCTTCCAGTAGCTATTCCAATCAAGTTTTCTCGGATTGTTGGACTCGGATCCAAAATTTCACCACTGTTTACGATTTTTCGATTATGGCGATTTTCCCTAGGGAAATCCGTCAGATCCCGACGAGGCCGATTCTCGATGCGTTGTGACCGGCAAGCTTCCAGTAGCTATTCCAAACAAGTTTTCCCGGATTGTTGGACTCGGATCCAAAATTTCACCACTTTTTACGATTTTTCGATTCTGGCGATTTTCCCTAGGGGTACCCCTAGGGAAATCCGGGAAAATTCGTCAGATCCCGACGAGGCCGATTCTCGATGCGTTGTGACCGGCAAGCTTCCAGTAGATATTCCAATCAAGTTTTCCCGGATTGTTGGACTCGGATCAAAAATTTCACCACTTTTTATGATTTTTCGATTCTGGCGATTTTCCCTAGGGGTACCCCTTGTGAAATCCGTGAAAATTAGTCAGAGCCCGACGAGGCCGATTCTCGATGCGTTGTGACCGGCAAGCTTCCAGTAGCTATTCCAATCAAGTTTTCTCGGATTGTTGGACTCGGATCCAAAATTTCACCACTGTTTACGATTTTTCGATTCTGGCGATTTTCCCTAGGGAAATCCGTCAGATCCCGACGAGGCCGATTCTCGATGCGTTGTGACCGGCAAGCTTCCAGTAGCTATTACAATCAAGTTTTCCCGGATTGTTGGACTCGGATCCAAAATTTCACCACTTTTTACGATTTTTCGATTCTGGCGATTTTCCCTTGGGGTACCCTAGGGAAATCCATGAAAATTCGTCAGATCCCGACGAGGCCGATTCTCGATGCGTTGTGACCGGCAAGCTTCCAGTAGATATTCCAATCAAGTTTTCCCGGATTGTTGGACTCGGATCCAAAATTTCACCACTTTTTACGATTTTTCGATTCTGGCGATTTTCCCTAGGGGTACCCCTAGGGAAATCCGTGAAAATTCGTTAGATCCCGACAAGGCCGATTCTCGATGCGTTGTGATCGGCAAGCTTCCAGAAGCTATTCCAATCAAGTTTTCTCGGATTGTTGGACTCGGATCCAAAATTTCACTACTTTTTACGATTTTTCGATTCTGGCGATTTTCCCTAGGGGTACCCCTAGGGAAATCCGTCAGATCCCGACGAGGCCGATTCTCGATGCGTTGTGACCGGCAAGCTTCCAGTAGCTATTCCAATCAAGTTTTCCCGGATTGTTGGACTCGGATTCAAAATTTTACCACTTTTTGCGATTTTTCGATTCTGGCGATTTTCCCTAGGGGTACCCCTAGGGAAATCCGTCAGATCCCGACGAGGCCGATTCTCAATGCGTTGTGACCGGCAAGCTTCCAGTAGCTATTCCAATCAAGTTTTCCCGGATTGTTGGACTCGGATCCAAAATTTCACCACTTTTTACGATTTTTCGATTCTGGCGATATTCCCTAGGGGTACCCCTAGGGAAATCCGTGAAAATCCGTCAGATCCCGACAAGGCCTATTCTCGATGCGTTGTGACCGGCAAGCTTCCAGTAGCTATTCCAATCAAGTTTTCCCGGATTGTTGGACTCGGATCCAAAATTTCACTACTTTTTACGATTTTTCGATTCTGGCGATTTTCCATAGGGGTACCCCTAGGGAAATCCGTGAAAATCCATCAGATCCCGACGAGGCCGATTCTCGATGCGTTGTGACCGGCAAGCTTCCAGTAGCTATTCCAATCAAGTTTTCCCGGATTGTTGGACTCGGATTCAAAATTTTACCACTTTTTGCGATTTTTCGATTCTGGCGATTTTCCCTAGGGGTACCCCTAGGGAAATCCGTCAGATCCCGACGAGGCCGATTCTCGATGCGTTGTGACCGGCAAGCTTCCAGTAGCTATTCCAATAAAGTTTTCCCGGATTGTTGGACTCGGATCCAAAATTTCACCACTTTTTACGATTTTTCGATTCTGGCGATTTTCCATAGGGGTACCCCTAGGGAAATCCGTGAAAATTCGTCAGATCCCGACGAAGCCGATTCTCGATGCATTGTGACCGGCAAGCTTCCAGTAGATATTCCAATCAAGTTTTCACGGATTGTTGGACTCGGATCCAAAATTTCACCACTTTTTACGATTTTTCGATTCTGGCGATTTTCCCTAGGGGTACCCCTAGGGAAATCCGTGAAAATTCGTCAGATCCCGACGAGGCCGATTCTCGATGCGTTGTGACCGGCAAGCTTCCAGTAGCTATTCCAATCAAGTTTTCTCGGATTGTTGGACTCGGATCCAAAATTTCACCACTTTTTACGATTTTTCGATTCTGGCGATTTTCCCTAGGGGTACCCCTAGGGAAATCCGTCAGATCCCGACGACGCCGATTCTCGATGCGTTGTGACCGGAGAGCTTCCAGTAGCTATTCCAATCAAGTTTTCACGGATTGTTGGACTCGGATCCAAAATTTCACCTCTTTTTACGATTTTTCGATTCTGGCGATTTTCCCTAGGGGTACCCCTAGGGAAATTCGTCAGATCCCGATGAGGCCGATTCTCGATGCGTTGTGACCGGCAAGCTTCCAGTAGCTATTCAAATTAAGTTTTCCCGGATTGTTGGACTCGGATCAAAAATTTCTCCACTTTTTATGATTTTTCGATTCTGGCGATTTTCCCTAGGGGTACCCCTAGGGAAATCCGTCAGATCCCGACGAGGCCGATTCTCGATGCGTTGTGACCGGCAAGCTTCCAGTAGCTATTCCAATCAAGTTTTCCCGGAATGTTGGACTCGGATCCAAAATTTCACCACTTTTTACGATTTTTCGATTCTGGCAATTTTCCCTAGGGGTACCCCTAGGGAAATCCTTGAAAATTCGTCAGATCCCGACGAGTCCGATTCTCGATGCGTTGTGACCGGCAAGCTTCCAGTAGCTATTCCAATCATGTTTTCCCGGATTGTTGGACTCGGATCCGAAATTTCACCACTTTTTACGATTTTTCGATTCTGGCGATTTTCCCAAGGGGTACGTACCCCTAGGGAAATCTGTCAGATCTCGACGAGGCCGATTCTCGATGCTTTGTGATCGGCAAGCTTCCAGTAGCTATTCCAATCAAGTTTTCCCGGATTTTTGGACTCGGATCCAAAATTTCACCACTTTTTACGATTTTTCGATTCTGGCGATTTTCCCTAGGGGTACCCCTAGGGAAATCCGTCAGATCCCGACGAGGCCGCTTCTCGATGCATTGTGACCGGCAAGCTTCCAGTAGCTATTCCAATCAAGTTTTCCCGGATTGTTGGACTCGGATCAAAAATTTCGCCACTTTTTACGATTTCTCAATTCTGGCGATTTTCCCTAGGGGTATCCCTAGGGAAATCCGTCAGATCCCAACGAGGCCGATTCTCGATGCGTTGTGACCGGCAAGCTTCCAGTAGCTATTCCAATCAAGTTTTCCCGGAAATCTTGACTCGGATCCAAAATTTCACCACTTTTTACGATTTTTCGATTCTGGCGATTTTCCCTAGGGGTACCCCTAGGGAAATCCGTGAAAATTCGTCTGATCCCGACGAGGCCGATTCTCGATGCGTTGTGACCGGCAAGCTTCAAGTAGCTATTCCAATCAAGTTTTCCCGGATTGTTGGACTCGGATCCAAAATTTCACCACTTTTTACGATTTTTCGATTCTGGCGATTTTCCCTAGGGGTACCCCTAGGGAAATCCGTGAAAATTCGTCAGATCCCGACGAGGCCGATTCTCAATGCGTTGTGACCGGAAAGCTTCCAGTAGCTATTCCAATCAAGTTTTCTCGGATTGTTGGACTCGGATCCAAAATTTCACCACTGTTTACGATTTTTCGATTCTGGCGATTTTCCCTAGGGAAATCCGTCAGATCCCGACGAGGCCGATTCTCGATGCGTTGTGACCGGCAAGCTTCCAGTAGCTATTCCAAACAAGTTTTCCCGGATTGTTGGACTCGGATCCAAAATTTCACCACTTTTTACGATTTTTTGATTCTGGCGATTTTCCCTAGGGGTACCCCTAGGGAAATCCATGAAAATTCGTCAGATCCCGACGAGGCCGATTCTCGATGCGTTGTGACCGGCAAGCTTCCAGTAGATATTCCAATCAAGTTTTCCCAGATTGTTGGACTCGGATCAAAAATTTCACCACTTTTTATGATTTTTCGATTCTGGCGATTTTCCCTAGGGGTACCCCTTGTGAAATCCGTGAAAATTCGTCAGAGCCCGACGAGGCCGATTCTCGATGCGTTGTGACCGGCAAGCTTCCAGTAGCTATTCCAATCAAGTTTTCTCGGATTGTTGGACTCGGATCCAAAATTTCACCACTGTTTACGATTTTTCGATTCTGGCGATTTTCCCTAGGGAAATCCGTCAGATCCCGACGAGGCCGATTCTCGATGCGTTGTGACCGGCAAGCTTCCATTAGCTATTACAATCAAGTTTTCCCGGATTGTAGGACTCGGATCCAAAATTTCACCACTTTTTACGATTTTTCGATTCTGGCGATTTTCCCTTGGGGTACCCTAGGGAAATCCGAGAAAATTCGTCAGATCCCGACGAGGCCGATTCTCGATGCGTTGTGACCGGAAAGCTTCCAGTAGATATTCCAATCAAGTTTTCCCGGATTGTTGGACTCGGATCCAAAATTTCACCACTTTTTACGATTTTTCGATTCTGGCGATTTTCCCTAGGGGTACCCCTAGGGAAATCCGTGAAAATTCGTTAGATCCCGACAAGGCCGATTCTCGATGCGTTGTGATCGGCAAGCTTCCAGTAGCTATTCCAATCAAGTTTTCTCGGATTGTTGGACTCGGATCCAAAATTTCACTACTTTTTACGATTTTTCGATTCTGGCGATTTTCCCTAGGGGTACCCCTAGGGAAATCCGTCAGATCCTGACGAGGCCGATTCTCGATGCGTTGTGACCGGCAAGCTTCCAGTAGCTATTCCAATCAAGTTTTCCCGGATTGTTGGACTCGGATTCAAAATTTTACCACTTTTTGCGATTTTTCGATTCTGGCGATTTTCCCTAGGGGTACCCCTAGGGAAATCCGTCAGATCCCGACGAGGCCGATTCTCAATGCGTTGTGACCGGCAAGCTTCCAGTAGCTATTCCAATCAAGTTTTCCCGGATTGTTGGACTCGGATCCAAAATTTCACCACTTTTTACGATTTTTCGATTCTGGCGATATTCCCTAGGGGTACCCCTAGGGAAATCCGTGAAAATCCGTCAGATCCCGACAAGGCCTATTCTCGATGCGTTGTGACCGGCAAGCTTCCAGTAGCTATTCCAATCAAGTTTTCCCGGATTGTTGGACTCGGATCCAAAATTTCACTACATTTTACGATTTTTCGATTCTGGCGATTTTCCATAGGGGTACCCCTAGGGAAATCCGTGAAAATCCGTCAGATCCCGACGAGGCCGATTCTCGATGCGTTGTGACCGGCAAGCTTCCAGTAGCTATTCCAATCAAGTTTTCCCAGATTGTTGGACTCGGATCCAAAATTTCACCACTTTTTATGATTTTTCGATTCTGGCGATTTTCCCTAGGGGTACACCTAGGGAAATCCGTAAAAATTCGTCAGATCCCGACGAGGCCGATTCTCAATACGTTGTGACCGGCAAGCTTTCAGTAGCTATTCCAATCAAGTTTTCCCGGATTGTTGGACTCGGATCCAAAATTTCACCACTTTTTACGATTTTTCGATTCTGGCGATTTTCCCCAGGGGTACCCCTAGGGAAATCCGTGAAAATTCGTCAGATCCCGACGAGGCCGATTCTCGATGCGTTGTGACCGGAAAGCTTCCAGTAGCTATTCCAATCAAGTTTTCTCGGATTGTTGGACTCGGATCCAAATTTAACCACTGTTTACGATTTTTCGATTGTGGCGATTTTCCCTAGGGAAATCCGTCAGATCCCGACGAGGCCGATTCTCGATGCGTTGTGACCGGCAAGCTTCCAATAGCTATTCCAAACAAGTTTTCCCGGATTGTTGGACTCGGATCCAAAATTTCACCACTTTTTACGATTTTTCGATTCTTGCGATTTTCCCTAGGGGTACCCCTAGGGAAATCCGTGAAAATTCGTCAGATCCCGACGAGGCCGATTCTCGATGCGTTGTGACCGGCAAGCTTCCAATAGATATTCCAATCAAGTTTTCCCGGATTGTTGGACTCGGATCAAAAATTTCACCACTTTTTACGATTTTTCGATTCTGGCGATTTTCCCTAGGGGTACCCCTTGTGAAATCCGTGAAAATTCGTCAGATCCTGACGAGGCCGATTCTCGATGCGTTGTGACCGGCAAGCTTCCAGTAGCTATTCCAATCAAGTTTTCTCTGATTGTTGGACTCGGATCCAAAATTTCACCACTGTTTACGATTTTTCGATTCTGGCGATTTTCCATAGGGGTACCCCTAGGGAAATCCGTCAGATCCCGACGAGGCCGATTCTCGATGCGTTGTGACCGGCAAGCTTCCAGTAGCTATTCCAATCAAGTTTTCCCGGATTGTTGGACTCGGATCCAAAATTTCACCACTTTTTACGATTTTTCGATTCTGGCGATTTTCCCTAGGGGTACCCCTAGGGAAATCCGTGAAAATTCGTCAGATCCCGACGAGGCCGATTCTCGATGCGTTTTGACCGGCAAGCTTCCAGTAGCTATTCCAATTAAGTTTTCCCGGATTGTTGGACTCGGATCCAAAATTTCACCACTTTTTACGATTTTTCGATTCTGGCGATTTTCCCTAGGGGTACCCCTAGGGAAATCCGTGAAAATCCGTCAGATCCCGACAAGGCCGATTCTCGATGCGTTGTGACGGGCAAGCTTCCAGTAGCTATTCCAATCAAGTTTTCCCGGATTTTTGGACTCGAATCCAAAATTTCACCACTTTTTACGATTTTTCGATTCTGGCGATTTTCCCTAGGGGTACCCCTAGTGAAATCCGTGAAAATTCGTCAGATCCCGACGAGGCCGATTCTCGATGCGTTGTGACCGGCAAGCTTCCAGTAGCTATTCAAATCAAGTTTTCTCGGATTGTTGGACTCGGATCCAAAATTTCACCACTGTTTACGATTTTTCGATTCTGGCGATTTTCCCTAGGGGTACCCCTAGGGAAATCTGTTAGATCCCGACGAGGCCGATTCTCGATGCGTTGTGACCGGCAAGCTTCCAGTAGCTATTCCAATCAAGTTTTCCCGGATTGTTGGACTCGGATCCAAAATTTCACAACTTTTTACGATTTTTCGATTCTGGCGGTTTTCCCTAGGGGTACCCCTAGGGAAATCCGTGAAAATTCGTCAGATCCCGACGAGGCCGATTCTCGATGCGTTGTGACCGGCAAGCTTCCAGTAGCTATTCCAATCAAGTTTTCCCAGATTGTTGGACTCGGATCCAAAATTTCACCACTTTTTATGATTTTTCGATTCTGGCGATTTCCCCTAGGGGTACACCTAGGGAAATCCGTGAAAATTCGTCAGATCCCGACGAGGCCGATTCTCAATACGTTGTGACCGGAAAGCTTCCAGTAGCTATTCCAATCAAGTTTTCCCGGATTGTTGGACTCGGATCCAAAATTTCACCACTTTTTACGATTTTTCGATTCTGGCGATTTTCCCCAGGGGTACCCCTAGGGAAATCCGTGAAAATTCGTCAGATCCCGACGAGGCCGATTCTCGATGCGTTGTGACCGGAAAGCTTCCAGTAGCTATTCCAATCAAGTTTTCTCGGATTGTTGGACTCGGATCCAAAATTTAACCACTGTTTACGATTTTTCGATTGTGGCGATTTTCCCTAGGGAAATCCGTCAGATCCCGACGAGGCCGATTCTCGATGCGTTGTGACCGGCAAGCTTCCAATAGCTATTCCAAAAAGTTTTCCCGGATTGTTGGACTCGGATCCAAAATTTCACCACTTTTTACGATTTTTCGATTCTTGCGATTTTCCCTAGGGGTACCCCTAGGGAAATCCGTGAAAATTCGTCAGATCCCGACGAGGCCGATTCTCGATGCGTTTTGACCGGCAAGCTTCCAATAGATATTCCAATCAAGTTTTCCCGGATTGTTGGACTCGGATCAAAAATTTCACCACTTTTTACGATTTTTCGATTCTGGCGATTTTCCCTAGGGGTACCCCTTGTGAAATCCGTGAAAATTCGTCAGATCCCGACGAGGCCGATTCTCGATGCGTTGTGACCGGCAAGCTTCCAGTAGCTATTCCAATCAAGTTTTCTCTGATTGTTGGACTCGGATCAAAAATTTCACCACTGTTTACGATTTTTCGATTCTGGCGATTTTCCCTAGGGGTACCCCTAGGGAAATCCGTCAGATCCCGACGAGGCCGATTCTCGATGCGTTGTGACCGGCAAGCTTCCAGTAGCTATTCCAATCAAGTTTTCCCGGATTGTTGGACTCAGATCCAAAATTTCACCACTTTTTACGATTTTTCGATTCTGGCGATTTTCCCTAGGGGTACCCCTAGGGAAATCCGTGAAAATTCGTCAGATCCCGACGAGGCCGATTCTCGATGCGTTTTGACCGGCAAGCTTCCAGTAGCTATTCCAATTAAGTTTTCCCGGATTGTTGGACTCGGATCCAAAATTTCACCACTTTTTACGATTTTTCGATTCTGGCGATTTTCCCTAGGGGTACCCCTAGGGAAATCCGTGAAAATCCGTCAGATCCCGACAAGGCCGATTCTCGATGCGTTGTGACGGGCAAGCTTCCAGTAGCTATTCCAATCAAGTTTTCCCTGATTTTTGGACTCGAATCCAAAATTTCACCACTTTTTACGATTTTTCGATTCTGGCGATTTTCCCTAGGGGTACCCCTAGTGAAATCCGTGAAAATTCGTCAGATCCCGACGAGTCCGATTCTCGATGCGTTGTGACCGGCAAGCTTCCAGTAGCTATTCAAATCAAGTTTTCTCGGATTGTTGGACTCGGATCCAAAATTTCACCACTGTTTACGATTTTTCGATTCTGGCGATTTTCCCTAGGGGTACCCCTAGAGAAATCTGTTAGATCCCGACGAGGCCGATTCTCGATGCGTTGTGACCGGCAAGCTTCCAGTAGCTATTCCAATCAAGTTTTCCCGGATTGTTGGACTCGGATCCAAAATTTCACAACTTTTTACGATTTTTCGATTCTGGCGATTTTCCCTAGGGGTACCCCTAGGGAAATCCGTGAAAATTCGTCAGATCCCGACGAGGCTGATTCTCGATGCGTTGTGACCGGCAAGCTTTCAGTAGCTATTCCAATCAAGTTTTCCCGGATTGTTGGACTCGGATCCAAAATTTCACCGCTTTTTACGATTTTTCGATTCTGGCGATTTTCCTAGGGGTACCCCTAGGGAAATCCGTGAAAATTTATCAGATCCCGACGAGACGATTCTCGATGCGTTGTGACCGGCAAGCTTCCAGTAGCTATTCCAATCAAGTTTTCCCGGATTGTTGGACTCGGATCACAAATTTCACCACTTTTTACGATTTTTCGATTCTGGCGATTTTCCCTTGGGGTACCCCTAGGGAAATCCGTCAGATCCCGACGAGGCCGATTCTCGATGCGTTGTGTCCGAAAAGCTTTCAGTATCTATTCCAATCAAGTTTTTCCGGATTGTTGGATTCGGATCCAAAATTTCACCACTTTTTACGATTTTTCGATTCCGGCGATTTTCCCTAGGGGTACCCCTAGGGAAATCCGTGAAAATTCGTCAGATCCCGATGAGGCCGATTCTCGATGCGTTGTGACCGGCAAGCTTCCAGTAGCTATTCCAATCAATTTTTCCCGGATTATTGGACTCGGATCCAAAATTTCACCACTTTTTACGATTTTTCCATTCTGGCGATTTTTCCTAGGGATACCCCTAGGGAAATCCGTGAAAATTCGTCAGATCCCGACGAGGCCGATTCTCGATGCGTTGTGACCGGCAAGCTTCCAATAGCTATTCCAATCAAGTTTTCTCGGATTGTTGGACTCGAATCAAAAATTTCACCACTTTTTACGATTTTTCGATTCTGACGATTTTCCCTAGGGGTAGCCCTAGGGAAATCCGTGAAAATCCGTCTGATCCCGACGAGGCCGATTCTCGATGCGTTGTGACCGGAAGCTTCCAGTAGCTATTACAATCAAGTTTTCCTGGATTGTTGGACTCGGATCCAAAATTTCACCACTTTTTACGATTTTTCGATTCTGGCGATTTTCCCTAGGGGTACCCCTTGGGATATCCGTGAAAATTCGTCAGATCCTGACGAGGCTGATTCTCGATGCGTTGTGACCGGCAAGCTTCCAGTAGCTATTCCAATCAAGTTTTCCAGGATTGTTGGACTGGGATCAAAAATTTCACCACTTTTTACGATTTTTCGATTCTGGCGATTTTCCCTAGGGGTACCCCTTGGGAAATCCGTGAAAATTCGTCAGATCCTGACGAGGCCGATTCTCGATGCGTTCTGACCGGCAAGCTTTCAGTAGCTATTCCAATCAAGTTTTCCCGGATTGTTGGACTCGGATCTAAAATTTCACCGCTTTTTACGATTTTTCGATTCTGGCGATTTTCCTAGGGGTACCCCTAGGGAAATCCGTGAAAATTTATCAGATCCCGACGGGACGATTCTCGATGCGTTGTGACCGGCAAGCTTCCAGTAGCTATTCCAATCAAGTTTTCCCGGATTGTTGGACTCGGATCACAAATTTCACCACTTTTTACGATTTTTCGATTCTGGCGATTTTCCCTTGGGGTACCCCTAGGGAAATCCGTCAGATCCCGACGAGGCCGATTCTCGATGCGTTGTGTCCGGAAAGCTTCCAGTAGCTATTCCAATCAAGTTTTCCCGGATTGTTGGATTCGGATCCAAAAATTTCACCACTTTTTACGATTTTTCGATTCTGGCGATTTTTCCTAGGGGTACCCCTAGGGAAATCCGTGAAAATTCGTCAGATCCCGACGAGGCCGATTCTCGATGCGTTGTGACCGGCAAGCTTTCAGTAGCTATTCCAATCAAGTTTTCCCGGATTGTTGGACTCGGATCCAAAATTTCACCGCTTTTTACGATTTTTCGATTCTGGCGATTTTCCTAGGGGTACCCCTAGGGAAATCCGTGAAAATTTATCAGATCCCGACGAGACGATTCTCGATGCGTTGTGACCGGCAAGCTTCCAGTAGCTATTCCAATCAAGTTTTCCCGGATTGTTAGACTCGGATCACAAATTTCACCACTTTTTACGATTTTTCGATTCTGGCGATTTTCCCTTGGGGTACCCCTAGTGAATTCCGTCAGATCCCGACGAGGCCGATTCTCGATGCGTTGTGTCCGGAAAGCTTCCAGTAGCTATTCCAATCAAGTTTTCACGGATTGTTGGATTCGGATCCAAAATTTCACCACTTTTTACGATTTTTCGATTCCGACGATTTTCCCTAGGGGTACCCCTAGGGAAATCCGTGAAAATCCGTCAGATCCCGATGAGGCCGATTCTCGATGCGTTGTGACCGGCAAGCTTCCAGTAGCTATTCCAATCAATTTTTCACGGATTGTTGGACTCGGATCCAAAATTTCACCACTTTTTACGATTTTTCGATTCTGACGATTTTCCCTAGGGGTACCCCTAGGGAAATCCGTGAAAATTCGTCAGATCCCGACGAGGCCGATTCTCGATGCGTTGTGACCGGAAAGCTTCCCGTAGCTATTCCAATCAAGTTTTCCCGGATTGTTGGACTCGGATCTAAAATTTCACCACTTTTTACAATTTTTTGATTCTGGCGATTTTTCCTAGGTGTACCCCTAGGGAAATCCGTCAGATCCCGACGAGGCCGATTCTCGATGCGTTGTGACCGGCAAGCTTTCAGTAGCTATTCCAAACAAGTTTTCCCGGATTGTTGGACTCGGATCCAAAATTTCACCACTTTTTACGATTTTTCGATTCTGGCGATTTTCCCTAGGGGTACCCCTAGGGAAATCCGTCAGATCCTGACGAGGCCGATTCTCGATGCGTTGTGACCGGCAAGCTTCCAGTAGCTATTCCAATCAAGTTTTCCCGGATTGTTGGACTCGGATCCAAAATTTCACCACTTTTTACGATTTTTCGATTCTAGCGATTTTCCCTAGGGGCACCCCTAGGGAAATCCGTGAAAATTCGTCAGATCTCGACGAGGCCGATTCTCGATGCGTTGTGACCGGAAAGCTTCCCGTAGCTATTCATATCAAGTTTTCCCCGATTGTTGGACTCGGATCCAAAATTTCACCACTTTTTACGATTTTTCGATTTTGGCGATTTTCCCTAGGGGTACCCCTAGGGAAATCCGTGAAAATCCGTCAGATCCCGACGAGGCCGATTCTCGATGCGTTGTGACCGGCAAGCTTCCAGTAGCTATTCCAATCAAGTTTTCCTGGATTGTTGGACTCGGATCCAAAATTTCACCACTTTTTACGATTTTTCGATTCTGGCAATTTTCCCTAGGGGTACCCCTTGGGAAATCCGTGAAAATTCGTCAGATCCTGACGAGGCTGATTCTCGATGCGTTGTGACCGGCAAGCTTCCAGTAGCTATTCCAATCAAGTTTTCCCGGATTGTTGGACTCGGATCCAAAATTTCACCACTTTTTACGATTTTTCGATTCTAGCGATTTTCCCTAGGGGCACGCCTAGGGAAATCCGTGAAAATTCGTCAGATCCCGACGACGCCGATTCTCGATGCGTTGTGACCGGAAAGCTTCCCGTAGCTATTCATATCAAGTTTTCCCCGATTGTTGGACTCGGATCCAAAATTTCACCACTTTTTACGATTTTTCGATTTTGGCGATTTTCCCTAGGGGTACCCCTAGGGAAATCCGTGAAAATCCGTCAGATCCCGACGAGGCCGATTCTCGATGCGTTGTGACCGGCAAGCTTCCAGTAGCTATTCCAATCAAGTTTTCCTGGATTGTTGGACTCGGATCCAAAATTTCACCACTTTTTACGATTTTTCGATTCTGGCAATTTTCCCTAGGGGTACCCCTTGGGAAATCCGTGAAAATTCGTCAGATCCTGACGAGGCTGATTCTCGATGCGTTGTGACCGGCAAGCTTCCAGTAGCTATTCCAATCAAGTTTTCCCGGATTGTTGGACTCGGATCAAAAATTTCTCCACTTTTTACGATTTTTCGATTCTGGCAATTTTCCCTAGGGGTACCCCTAGGGAAATCCGTGAAAATTCGTCAGAGCCCGACGAGGCCGATTCTTGATGAGTTGTGACCGGCAAGCTTCCAGTAGATATTCCAATCAAGTTTTCTCGGATTGTTGGACTCGGATCCAAAATTTCACCACTTTTTACGATTTTTCGATTCTGGCGATTTTCCCTAGGGGTACCCCTATGGAAATCCGTCAGATCCCGACGAGGCCGATTCTCGATGCGTTATGACCGGCAAGCTTCCAGTAGCTATTCCAATCAAGTTTTCCCGGATTATTGGACTCGGATCCAAAATTTCACCACTTTTTACGATTTTTCGATTCTGGCGATTTTCCCTATGGATACCCCTAGGGAAATCCGTGATAATTCGTCAGATCCCGACGAGGCCGATTCTCGATGCGTTGTGACCGGAAAGCTTCCCATAGCTATTCCAATCAAGTTTTCCCGGATTGTTGGACTCGGAACAAAAATTTCACCACTTTTTACGATTTTTCGATTCTGGCGATTTTCCTTAGGGGTACCCCTAGGGAAATCCGTGAAAATTCGTCAGATCCCGACGAGGCCTATTCTCGATGCGTTGTGACCGGCAAGCTTCCAGTAGCTATTCCAATCAAGTTTTCCCGGATTGTTGGACTCGGATCCAAAATTTCACTACTTTTTACGATTTTTCGATTCTGGCGATTTTCCCTAGGGGTACTCCTAGGGAAATCCGTGAAAATCCGTCAGATCCCGACGAGGCCGATTCTCGATGCGTTGTGACCGGCAAGCTTCCAGTAGCTATTCCAATCAAGTTTTCCTGGATTGTTGGACTCGGATCCGAAATTTCACCAATTTTTACGGTTTTTCGATTCTGGCGATTTTCCCTAGGGGTACCCCTTGGGAAATCCGTGAAAATTCGTCAGATCCTGACGAGGCTGTTTCTCGATGCGTTGTGATCGGCAAGTTTCCAGTAGCTATTCCAATCAAGTTTTCCCGGATTGTTGGACTCGGATCCAAAATTTCACCACTTTTTACGATTTTTCGATTCTGGCGATTTTCCCTAGGGGTACCCCTAGGGAAATCCGTCAGATCCCGACGAGGCCGATTCTCGATGCGTTGTGATCGGCAAGCTTCCAGTAGCTATTCCAATCAAGTTTTCTCGGATTGTTGGACTCAGATCAAAAATTTCACCACTTTCTACGATTTTTCGATTCTGGCGATTTTCCCTAGGGGTACCCCTAGGGAAATCCGTGAAAATTCGTCAGATCCCGGCGAGGCCGATTCTCGATGCGTTGTGACCGGAAAGGTTCCTGTAGCTATTCATATCAAGTTTTCCCCGATTGTTGGACTCGGATCCAAAATTTCACCACTTTTTACGATTTTTCGATTCTGGCGATTTTCCCTAGGGGTACCCCTAGGGAAATCCGTGAAAATTCGTCAGATCCCGACGAGGCCGATTCTCGATGCGTTGTGACCGGCAAGCTTCCAATAGCTATTCCAATCAAGTTTTCTCGGATTGTTGGACTCGGATCCAAAATTTCACCACTTTTTACGATTTTTCGATTCTGGCGATTTTCCCTAGGGGTACCCCTAGGGAAATCCGTCAGATCCCGACGAGGCCGATTCTCGATGCGTGGTGACCGGAAAGCTTCCCGTAGCTATTCCAATCAAGTTTTCCCGGATTGTTGGACTCGGATCTAAAATTTCACCACTTTTTACGATTTTTTTATTCTGGCGATTTTCCCTAGGGGTACCCCTAGGGAAATCCGTCAGATCCCGACGAGGCCGATTCTCGATGCGTGGTGACCGGCAAGCTTTCAGTAGCTATTCCAATCAAGTTTTCCCGGATTGTTGGACTCGGATCCAAAATTTCACCACTTTTTATGATTTTTCGATTCTGGCGATTTTCCCTAGGGGTACCCCCAGGGAAATCCGTGAAAATTCGTCAGATCCCGACGAGGCCGATTCTCGATGCGTTGTGACCGGAAAGCTTCCCGTAGCTATTCCAATCAAGTTTTCCCCGATTGTTGGACTCGGATCCAAAATTTCACCACTTTTTACGATTTTTCGATTCTGGCGATTTTTCCTAGGGGTACCACTAGGAAAATCTGTCAGATCCCGACGAGGCCGATTCTCGATGCATTGTGACCGGCAAGCTTCCAGTAGCTATTCCAATCAAGTTTTCCCGGATTGTTGGACTCAGATCAAAAATTTCACCACTTTTTACGATTTTTTGATTCTGGCGATTTTCCCTTGGGGTACCCCTAGTGAAATCCGTGAAAATTCGTTAGATCCCGACGAGTCCGATTCTCGATGCGTTGTGACCGGAAAGCTTCCCGTAGCTATTCCAATCAAGTTTTCCCCGATTGTTGGACTCGGATCCAAAATTTCACAACTTTTTACGATTTTTCGATTCTGGCGATTTTCCCAAGGGGTACCCCTAGGGAAATCCGTGAAAATTCGTCAGATCCCAACGAGGCCGATTCTCGATGCGTTGTGACCGGCAAGCTTCCAGTAGCTATTCCAATCAAGTTTTCCCGGATTGTTGGACTCGGATCAAAAGTTTCCCCACTTTTTACGATTTTTCGATTCTGGCGATTTTCCCTAGGGGTACCCTTAGGGAAATCCGTGAAAATTCGTCAGATCCCGACGATACCGATTCTCGATGCGTTGTGACCGGCAAGCTTCCAGTAGCTATTCCAATCAAGTTTTCCCGGATTGTTGGACTCGGATCCAAAATTTCACCACTTTTTACGATTTTTCGATTCTGGCGATTTTCCCTAGGGGTACCCCTAGGGAAATCCGTCAGATCCCGACGAGGCCGATTCTCGATGCGTTGTGACCGGCAAGCTTCCAGTAGCTATTCCAATCAAGTTTTCCCGGATTGTTGGATTCGGATCCAAAATTTCACCACTTTTTACGATTTTTCGATTCTGGCGATTTTCCCTAGGGGTACCCCTATGGAAATCCGTCAGATCCCGACGAGGCCGATTCTCGATGCGTTATGACCGGCAAGCTTCCAGTAGCTATTCCAATCAAGTTTTCCCGGATTATTGGACTCGGATCCAAAATTTCACCACTTTTTACGATTTTTCGATTCTGGCGATTTTCCCTATGGATACCCCTAGGGAAATCCGTGACAATTCGTCAGATCCCGACGAGGCCGATTCTCGATGCGTTGTGACCGGAAAGCTTCCCATAGCTATTCCAATCAAGTTTTCCCGGATTGTTGGACTCGGAACAAAAATTTCACCACTTTTTACGATTTTTCGATTCTGGCGATTTTCCTTAGGGGTACCCCTAGGGAAATCCGTGAAAATTCGTCAGATCCCGACGAGGCCTATTCTCGATGCGTTGTGACCGGCAAGCTTCCAGTAGCTATTCCAATCAAGTTTTCCCGGATTGTTGGACTCGGATCCAAAATTTCACTACTTTTTACGATTTTTCGATTCTGGCGATTTTCCCTAGGGGTACTCCTAGGGAAATCCGTGAAAATCCGTCAGATCCCGACGAGGCCGATTCTCGATGCGTTGTGACCGGCAAGCTTCCAGTAGCTATTCCAATCAAGTTTTCCTGGATTGTTGGACTCGGATCCGAAATTTCACCAATTTTTACGGTTTTTCGATTCTGGCGATTTTCCCTAGGGGTACCCCTTGGGAAATCCGTGAAAATTCGTCAGATCCTGACGAGGCTGTTTCTCGATGCGTTGTGATCGGCAAGTTTCCAGTAGCTATTCCAATCAAGTTTTCCCAGATTGTTGGACTCGGATCCAAAATTTCACCACTTTTTACGATTTTTCGATTCTGGCGATTTTCCCTAGGGGTACCCCTAGGGAAATCCGTCAGATCCCGACGAGGCCGATTCTCGATGCGTTGTGATCGGCAAGCTTCCAGTAGCTATTCCAATCAAGTTTTCTCGGATTGTTGGACTCAGATCAAAAATTTCACCACTTTCTACGATTTTACGATTCTGGCGATTTTCCCTAGGGGTACCCCTAGGGAAATCCGTGAAAATTCGCCAGATCCCGGCGAGGCCGATTCTCGATGCGTTGTGACCGGAAAGGTTCCTGTAGCTATTCATATCAAGTTTTCCCCGATTGTTGGACTCGGATCCAAAATTTCACCACTTTTTACGATTTTTCGATTCTGGCGATTTTCCCTAGGGGTACCCCTAGGGAAATCCGTGAAAATTCGTCAGATCCCGACGAGGCCGATTCTCGATGCGTTGTGACCGGCAAGCTTCCAATAGCTATTCCAATCAAGTTTTCTCGGATTGTTGGACTCGGATCCAAAATTTCACCACTTTTTACGATTTTTCGATTCTGGCGATTTTCCCTAGGGGTACCCCTAGGGAAATCCGTCAGATCCCGACGAGGCCGATTCTCGATGCGTGGTGACCGGAAAGCTTCCCGTAGCTATTCCAATCAAGTTTTCCCGGATTGTTGGACTCGGATCTAAAATTTCACCACTTTTTACGATTTTTTTATTCTGGCGATTTTCCCTAGGGGTACCCCTAGGGAAATCCGTCAGATCCCGACGAGGCCGATTCTCGATGCGTGGTGACCGGCAAGCTTTCAGTAGCTATTCCAATCAAGTTTTCCCGGATTGTTGGACTCGGATCCAAAATTTCACCACTTTTTATGATTTTTCGATTCTGGCGATTTTCCCTAGGGGTACCCCCAGGGAAATCCGTGAAAATTCGTCAGATCCCGACGAGGCCGATTCTCGATGCGTTGTGACCGGAAAGCTTCCCGTAGCTATTCCAATCAAGTTTTCCCCGATTGTTGGACTCGGATCCAAAATTTCACCACTTTTTACGATTTTTCGATTCTGGCGATTTTTCCTAGGGGTACCACTAGGAAAATCTGTCAGATCCCGACGAGGCCGATTCTCGATGCATTGTGACCGGCAAGCTTCCAGTAGCTATTCCAATCAAGTTTTCCCGGATTGTTGGACTCAGATCAAAAATTTCACCACTTTTTACGATTTTTTGATTCTGGCGATTTTCCCTTGGGGTACCCCTAGTGAAATCCGTGAAAATTCGTTAGATCCCGACGAGTCCGATTCTCGATGCGTTGTGACCGGAAAGCTTCCCGTAGCTATTCCAGTCAAGTTTTCCCCGATTGTTGGACTCGGATCCAAAATTTCACAACTTTTTACGATTTTTCGATTCTGGCGATTTTCCCAAGGGGTACCCCTAGGGAAATCCGTGAAAATTCGTCAGATCCCAACGAGGCCGATTCTCGATGCGTTGTGACCGGCAAGCTTCCAGTAGCTATTCCAATCAAGTTTTCCCGGATTGTTGGACTCGGATCAAAAGTTTCCCCACTTTTTACGATTTTTCGATTCTGGCGATTTTCCCTAGGGGTACCCTTAGGGAAATCCGTGAAAATTCGTCAGATCCCGACGATACCGATTCTCGATGCGTTGTGACCGGCAAGCTTCCAGTAGCTATTCCAATCAAGTTTTCCCGGATTGTTGGACTCGGATCCAAAATTTCACCACTTTTTACGATTTTTCGATTCTGGCGATTTTCCCTAGGGGTACCCCTAGGGAAATCCGTCAGATCCCGACGAGGCCGATTCTCGATGCGTTGTGACCGGCAAGCTTCCAGTAGCTATTCCAATCAAGTTTTCCCGGATTGTTGGATTCGGATCCAAAATTTCACCACTTTTTACGATTTTTCGATTCTGGCGATTTTCCTAGGGGTACCCCTAGGGAAATCCGTCAGATCCCGACGAGGCCGATTCTCGATGCGTTGTGACCGGCAAGGTTCCAGTAGCTATTCCAATCAAGTTTTCCCGGATTGTTGGACTCGGATCAAAAATTTCACAACTTTTTACGATTTTTCGATTCTGGCGATTATTCCTAGGGGTACCCCTAGGGAAATCCGTGAAAATTCGTCAGATCCCGACGAGGCCGATTCTCGATGCGTTGTGACCGGCAAACTTCCAGTAGCTATTCCAATCAAGTTTTCCCGGATTGTTGGACTCGGATCCAAAATTTCACCACTTTTTACGATTTTTCGATTCTGGCGATTTTCCCTAGGGGTACCCCTAGGGAAATTCGTGAAAATTCGTCAGATCCCGACGAGGCGATTCTCGTTGCGTTGTGACCGGCAAGCTTCCAGTAGCTATTCCAATCAAGTTTTCCCGGATTGTTGGACTCGGATAACAAATTTCACCACTTTTTACGAATTTTCGATTCTAGCGATTTTCCCTAGGGTACCCCTAGGGAAATCCGTGAAAATTCGTCAGATCCCGACGAGGCCGATCCTCGATGCGTTGTGACCGGAAAGCTTCCCGTAGCTATTCATATCAAGTTTTCCCCGATTGTTGGACTCGGATCCAAAATTTCACCACTTTTTACGATTTTTCGATTCTGGCGATTTTCCCTAGGGGTACGCCAAGGGAAATCCGTGAAAATCCGTCAGATCCCGACGAGGCCGATTCTCGATGCGTTGTGACCGGCAAGCTTCCAGTAGCTATTCCAATCAAGTTTTCCTGGATTGTTGGACTCGGATCCAAAATTTCACCACTTTTTACGATTTTTCGATTCTGGCGATTTTCCCTAGGGGTACCCCTTGGGAAATCCGTGAAAATTCGTCAGATCCTGACGAGACTGATTCTCGATGCGTTGTGACCGGCAAGTTTCCAGTAGCTATTTCAATCAAGTTTTCCCGGATTGTTGGACTCGGATCAAAAATTTCACCACTTTTTACGATTTTTCGATTCTGGCGATTTTCCCTAGGGAAATCCGTGAAAATTCGTCAGAGCCCGACGAGGCCGATTCTAGATGCCTTGTGACCGGCAAGCTTCCAGTAGATATTCCAATCAAGTTTTCTCGGATTGTTGCACTCGGATCCAAAATTTCACCACTTTTTACGATTTTTCGATTGTGGCGATTTTCCCTAGGGGTACCCCTAGGGAAATCCGTGAAAATTCGTCAGATCCCGACGAGGCCGATTCTCGATGCATTGTAACCGGAAAGCTTCCTGTAGCTATTCCAATCAAGTTTTCCCGGATTGTTAGACTCGGATCTAAAATTTCACCACTTTTTACGATTTTTTAATTCTGGCGATTTTCCCTAGGGGTACCCCTAAGGAAATCCGTCAGATCCAGACGAGGCCGATTCTCGATGCTTTGTGACCGGCAAGCTTTCAGTAGCTATTCCAATCAAGTTTTCCCGGATTGTTGGACTCGGATAAAAAATTTCATCACATTTTATAATTTTTCGATTCTGGCGATTTTCTCTAGGGGTACCCCTAGGGAAATCCGTCAGATCCCGACGAGGCCGATTCTCGATGCGTTGTGACCGGCAAGCTTCCAGTAGCTATT
Organism: Excoecaria cochinchinensis; assembly: GCA_947683425.1. Taxonomy (NCBI): domain Eukaryota; kingdom Viridiplantae; phylum Streptophyta; class Magnoliopsida; order Malpighiales; family Euphorbiaceae; genus Excoecaria; species Excoecaria cochinchinensis. The sequence goes on from CANTUQ010000216.1 coordinate 123,699, forward strand.
CCAATCAAGTTTTCCCGGATTGTTGGACTCGGATCAAAAATTTCACCACTTTTTATGATTTTTCGATTCTAGCGATTTTCGCTAGGGGTACCCCTAGGGAAATCCGTGAAAATTCGTCAGATCCCGACGAGGCGGATTCTCGATGCGTTGTGACCGGAAAGCTTCCCGTAGCTATTCATATCAAGTTTTCCCCGATTGTTGGACTCGGATCCAAAATTTCACCACTTTTTACGATTTTTCGATTCTTGCGATTTTACCTAGGGGTACCCTTAGGAAAATCCGTGAAAATTCGTCAGATCCCGATGAGGCCGATTCTCAATGCGTTGTGACCGGCAAGCTTCCAGTAGCTATTCCAATCAAGTTTTCTCGGATTGTTGGACTCGGATCAAAAATTTTACCACTTTTTACGATTTTTCGATTCTGGCGATTTTCCCTAGGGGTACCCCTAGGGAAATCCGTGAAAATTCGTCAGATCCCGACGAGGCCGATTCTCGATGCGTTGTGTCCGGCAAGCTTCCAGTAGCTATTCCAATCAAGTTTTCTCGAATTGTTGGACTCGGATCCAAAATTTCACCACTTTTTACGATTTTTCGATTCTTACGATTTTCCCTAGGGGTACCCCTAGGGAAATCCGTCAGATCCCGACGAGGCCGATTCTCGATGCGTTGTGACCGGCAAGCTTCCAGTAGCTATTCCAATCAAGTTTTCCTGGATTGTTGGACTCGAATCCAAAATTTCACCACTTTTTATGATTTTTCGATTCTAGCGATTTTCCCTAGGGGTACCCGTGAAAAGTCGTCAGATCCCGACGAGGCCGATTCTCGATGCGTTGTGACCGGAAAGCTTCCCGTAGCTATTCATATCAAGTTTTCCCCGATTGTTGGACTCGGATCCAAAATTTCACCACTTTTTACGATTTTTCGATTCTGACGATTTTCCCTAGGGGTACCCCTAGGGAATTCCGTGAAAATCCGTCAGATCCCGACGAGGCCGATTCTCGATGCGTTGTGACCGGCAAGCTTCCAGTAGCTATTCCAATCAAGTTTTCCCGGATTGTTGGACTCGAATCCAAAATTTTACCACTTTTTACGATTTTTCGATTCTGGCGATTTTTCCTAGGGGTACCCCTAGGGAAATCCGTCACATCCCGACGAGGCCGATTCTCGATGCGTTGTGTCCGGCAAGCTTCCAGTAGCTATTCCAATCAAGTTTTCCCGGATTGTTGGACTCGGATCCAAAATTTCACCACTTTTTACGATTTTTCGATTCTGGCGATTTTCCCTAGGGGTACCCCTAGGGAAATCCGTGAAAATTCGTCAGATCCCGACGAGTCCGATTCTCGATGCATTGTGACCGGAAAGCTTCCTGTAGCTATTCCAATCAAGTTTTCCCGGATTGTTGGACTCGGATCTAAAATTTCACCACTTTTTACGATTTTTTAATTCTGGCGATTTTCCCTAGGGGTACCCCTAGGGAAATCCGTCAGATCCTGACGAGGCCGATTCTCGATGCTTTGTGACCGGCAAGCTTTCAGTAGCTATTCCAATCAAGTTTTCCCGGATTGTTGGACTCGGATCAAAAATTTCACCACTTTTTATAATTTTTCGATTCTGGCGATTTTCTCTAGGGGTACCCCTAGGGAAATCCGTCAGATCCCGACGAGGCCGATTCTCGATGCGTTGTGACCGGCAAGCTTCCAGTAGCTATTCCAATCAAGTTTTCTCGGATTGTCGGACTCGGATCAAAAATTTCACCACTTTTTACGATTTTTCGATTCTAACGATTTTCCCTAGGGGTACCCCTAGGGAAATCCGTGAAAATTCGTCAGATCCCGACTAGGCTGATTCTCAATGCGTTGTGACCGGAAAGCTTCCCGTAGCTATTCATATCAAGTTTTCCCCGATTGTTGGACTCGGATCCAAAATTTCACCACTTTTTACGATTTTTCGATTCTTGCGATTTTACCTAGGGGTACCCTTAGGGAAATCCGTGAAAATTCGTCAGATCCCGACGAGGCCGATTCTCAATGCGTTGTGACCGGCAAGCTTCCAGTAGCTATTCCAATCAAGTTTTCTCGTATTGTTGGACTCGGATCCAAAATTTCACCACTTTTTACGATTTTTCGATTCTGGCGATTTTCCCTAGGGGTACCCCTAGGGAAATCCGTCAGATCCCGACGAGGCCGATTCTTGATGCGTTGTGACCGGCAAGCTTCCAGTAGCTATTCCAATCAAGTTTTCCCGGATTGTTGGACTCGGATCCAAAATTTCAACACTTTTTACGATTTTTCGATTCTAGCGATTTTCCCTAGGGGTACCCCTAGGGAAATCCGTGAAAATTCGTTAGATCCCGACGAGGCCGATTCTCGATGCGTTGTGATCGGCAAGCTTCCAGTAGCTATTCCAATCAAGTTTTCTCGGATTGTTGGACTCGGATCTAAAATTTCACCACTTTTTACGATTTTTCGATTCTGACGAAAAATTCGTCAGATCCCGACGAGGCCGATTCTCGATGTGTTGTGGCCGGCAAGCTTCCAGTAGCTATTCCAATCAAGTTTTCCAAGATTGTTGGACTCGGATCCAAAATTTTACCACTTTTTATGATTTTTCGATTCTGGCGATTTTCCCTAGGGGTACCCCTAGGGAAATCCGTCAGATCCCGACGAGGCCGATTCTCGATGCGTTGTGACCGGCAAGCTTTCAGTAGCTATTCCAATCAAGTTTTCCCGGATTGTTGGACTCGGATCAAAAATTTCACCACTTTTTACGATTTTTCGATTCTGGCGATTTTCTCTAGGGGTACCCCTAGGGAAATCCGTCAGATCCCGACGAGGCCGATTCTCGATGCGTTGTGACCGGCAAGCTTCCAGTAGCTATTCCAATCAAGTTTTCCCGGATTGTTGGACTCGGATCCAAAATTTCACCACTTTTTACGATTTTTCGATTTTTCGATTCTGGCGATTTTCCCTAGGGGTACCCCTAGGGAAATCCGTGAAAATTCGTTAGATCCCGACAAGGCCGATTCTCGATGCGTTGTGATCGGCAAGCTTCCAGTAGCTATTCCAATCAAGTTTTCTCGGATTGTTGGACTCGGATCTAAAATATCACCACTTTTTACGATTTTTCGATTCTGACGATTTTCCCTAGGGGTACCCTAGGGAAATCCGTCAGATCCCGACGAGGCCGATTCTCGATGCGTTGTGACCGGCAAGCTTCCAGTAGCTATTCCAATCAAGTTTTCCCAGATTGTTGGACTCGGATCCAAAATTTTACCACTTTTTACGATTTTTCGATTCTGGCGATTTTCCCTAGGGGTACCCCTAGGGAAATCCGTCAAATCCCGACGAGGCCGATTCTCGATGCGTTGTGACCAGCAAACTTTCAGTAGCTATTCCAATCAAGTTTTCCCGGATTGTTGGACTCGGATCAAAAATTTCACCACTTTTTACGATTTTTCGATTCTGGCGATTTTCTCTAGGGGTACCCCTAGGGAAATCCGTCAGATCCCGACGAGGCCGATTCTCGATGCGTTGTGACCGGCAAGCTTCCAGTAGCTATTCCAATCAAGTTTTCCCGGATTGTTGGACTCGGATCCAAAATTTCACCACTTTTTACGATTTTTCGATTCTAGCGATTTTCCCTAGGGGTACCCCTAGGGAAATCCGTGAAAATTCGTCCGATCCCGACGAGGCCGATTCTCGATGCGTTGTGACCGGCAAGCTTCCAGTAGCTATTCCAATCAAGTTTTCTCGGATTGTTGGACTCGGATCCAAAATTTCACCACTTTTTACGATTTTTCGATTCTGGCGATTTTCCCTAGGGGTACCCCTAGGGAAATCCGTGAAAATTCATCAGATCCCGACGAGGCCGATTCTCGATGCGTTGTGACCGGCAAGCTTCCAGTAGATATTCCAATCAAGTTTTTCCGGATTTTTGGACTCGGATCAAAAATTTCACCACTTTTTACGATTTTTCGATTCTGGCGATTTTCTCTAGGGGTACCCCTAGGGAAATCCGTCAGATCCCGACGAGGCCGATTCTCGATGCGTTGTGACCAGCAAGCTTCCAGTAGCTATTCCAATCAAGTTTTCCCGGATTGCTGGACTCGGATCAAAAATTTTACCACTTTTTACGATTTTTCGATTCTGGCGATTTTCCCTAGGGGTACCCCTAGGGAAATCCGTGAAAATTCGTCAGATCCCGACGAGGCCGATTCTCGATGCGTTGTGACCGGCAAGCTTCCAGTAGATATTCCAATCAAGTTTTTCCGGATTGTTGGACTCGGATCAAAAATTTCACCACTTTTTACGATTTTTCGATTCTGGCGATTTTCCCTTGGGGTACCCCTAGGGAAATCTGTGAAAATTCGTCAGATCCCGACAAGGCCTATTCTCGATGTGTTGTGACCGGCAAGCTTTCAGTAGCTATTCCAATCAATTTTTCTCGGATTGTTGGTCTCGGCTCCAAAATTTCACCACTTTTTAAGATTTTTCGATTCTGGCGATTTTCCCTAGGGGTACGCCTAAGGAAATCCGTCACATCCCGACGAGGCCGATTCTCGATGCGTTGTGTCTGGCAAGCTTCCAGTAGCTATTCCAATCAAGTTTTCCCGGATTGTTGGACCCGGATCCAAAATTTCACCACTTTTTACGATTTTTCGATTCTGGCGATTTTTCCTAGGGGTACCCCTAGGGAAATCCGTGAAAATTCGTCAGATCCCGACGAGGCCGATTCTCGATGCATTGTGACCGGAAAGCTTCCTGTAGCTATTCCAATCAAGTTTTCCCGGATTGTTGGACTCGGATCTAAAATTTCACCACTTTTTACGATTTTTTAATTCTGGCGATTTTCCCTAGGGGTACCCCTAGGGAAATCCGTCAGATCCAGACGAGGCCGATTCTCGATGCGTTGTGACCGGCAAGCTTTCAGTAGCTATTCCAATCAAGTTTTCCCGGATTGTTGGACTCGGATCCAAAATTTCACCACTTTTTACGATTTTTCGATTCTGGAGATTTTCTCTAGGGGTACCCCTAGGGAAATCCGTCAGATCCCGACGAGGCCGATTCTCGATGCGTTGTGACCGGCAAGCTTCCAGTAGCTATTCCAATCAAGTTTTCCCGGATTGTTGGACTCGGATCCAAAATTTCACCACTTTTTACGATTTTTCGATTCTAGCGATTTTTCCTAGGGGTACCCCTAGGGAAATCCGTGAAAATTCGTCAGATCCCGACGAGGCCGATTCTCAATGCGTTGTGACCAGAAAGCTTCCCGTAGCTATTCATATCAAGTTTTCCCCGATTGTTGGACTCGGATCCAAAATTTCACCACTTTTTACGATTTTTCGATTCTGACGATTTTCCCTAGGGGTACCCCTAGGGAAATCCGTGAAAATTCGTTAGATCCCGACAAGGCCGATTCTCGATGCGTTGTGATCGGCAAGCTTCCAGTAGCTATTCCAATCAAGTTTTCTCGGATTGTTGGACTCGGATCTAAAATTTCACCACTTTTTACGATTTTTCGATTCTTACGATTTTCCCTAGGGGTACCCCTAGGGAAATCCGTCAGATCCCGACGAGGCCGATTCTCGATGCGTTGTGACCGGCAAGCTTCCAGTAGCTATTCCAATCAAGTTTTCCCAGATTGTTGGACTCGGATCCAAAATTTTACCACTTTTTACGATTTTTCGATTCTGGCGATTTTCCCTAGGGGTACCCCTAGGGAAATCCGTCAGATCCCGACGAGGCCGATTCTCGATGCGTTGTGACCGGCAAGCTTTCTGTAGCTATTCCAATCAAGTTTTCCCGGATTGTTGGACTCGGATCAAAAATTTCACCACTTTTTACGATTTTTCGATTCTGGCGATTTTCTCTAGGGGTACCCCTAGGGAAATCCGTCAGATCCCGACGAGGCCGATTCTCGATGCGTTGTGACCAGCAAGCTTCCAGTAGCTATTCCAATCAAGTTTTCCCGGATTGCTGGACTCGGATCAAAAATTTTACCACTTTTTACGATTTTTCGATTCTGGCGATTTTCCCTAGGGGTACCCCTAGGGAAATCCGTGAAAATTCGTCAGATCCCGACGAAGCCGATTCTCGATGCGTTGTGACCGGCAAGCTTCCAGTAGATATTCCAATCAAGTTTTCCCGGATTGTTGGACTCGGATCAAAAATTTCACCACTTTTTACGATTTTTCGATTCTTGCGATTTTCCCTTGGGGTACCCCTAGGGAAATGTGTGAAAATTCGTCATATCCCGACAAGGCCTATTCTCGATGTGTTGTGACCGGCAAGCTTCCAGTAGCTATTCCAATCAAGTTTTCTCGGATTGTTGGACTCGGATCCAAAATTTCACCACTTTTTACGATTTTTCGATTCTGGCGATTTTCCCTAGAGGTACCCCTAGGGAAATCCGTCAGATCCCGACGAGGCCGATTCTCGATGCGTTGTGACCGGCAAGCTTCCAGTAGATATTCCAATCAATTTTTCCCGGATTGTTGGACTCGGATAAAAAATTTCACCACTTTTTACGATTTTTCTATTCTGGCGATTTTCCCTTGGGGTACCCCTAGGGGAAATCTGTGAAAATTCGTCAGATCCCGAAAAGGCCTATTCTCGATGTGTTGTGACCGGCAAGCTTCCAGTAGCTATTCCAATCAAGTTTTCTCGGATTGTTGGACTCGGATCCAAAATTTCACCACTTTTTATGATTTTTCGATTCTGGCGATTTTCCCTAGAGGTACCCCTAGGGAAATCCGTCAGATCCCGACGAGGCCGATTCTCGATGCGTTGTGACCGGCAAGCTTCTAGTAGCTATTCCAATCAAGTTTTCCCGGATTGTTGGACTCGGATCCAAAATTTCACCACTTTTTACGATTTTTCGATTCTGGCGATTTTCCCTAGGGGTAGCCCTAGGGAAATCCGTGAAAATCCGTCTGATCCCGACGAGGCCGATTCTCGATGCGTTGTGATCGGCAAGCTTCCAGTAGCTATTCCAATCAAGTTTTCCCGGATTGTTGGACTCGGATCAAAAATTTCACCACTTTTTACGATTTTTCGATTCTGGCGATTTTCCCTAGGGGTACCCCTAGGAAAATTCGTGAAAATTCGTCAGATCCCGACGAGGCCGATTATCGATGCGTTGTGACCGGCAAGCTTCCAGTAGCTATTCCAATCAAGTTTTCCCGGATTGTTGGACTCGGATCTAAAATTTCACCACTTTTTACGATTTTTTGATTCTGGCGATTTTCCCTAGGGGTACCCCTAGGAAAATCCGTCAGATCCTGACAGGGCCAATTCTCGATGCGTTGTGACCGGCAAGCTTTCAGTAACTATTCCAATCAAGTTTTCCCGGATTGTTGGACTCGGATCCAAAATTTCACCACTTTTTACGATTTTTCGATTCTTGCGATTTTACCTAGTGGTACCCCTAGGGAAATCCGTGAAAATTCGTCAGATCCCGACGAGGCCGATTCTCGATGCGTTGTGAAAGGCAAGCTTCCAGTAGCTATTCCAATCAAGTTTTCCCGGATTGTTGGACTCGGATCCAAAATTTCACCACTTTTTACAATTTTTCGATTCTGGCGATTTTCCCTAGGGGTACCCCTAGGGAAATCCGTGAAAATTCGTCAGATCCCGACGAGGCCGATTCTCTCTGCGTTGTGACCGGCAAGCTTTCAGTAGCTATTCCAATCAAGTTTTCCCGAATTGTTGGACTCGGATCAAAAATTTCACTGCTTTTTACGATTTTTCGATTCAGGCGATTTTCCCTAGGGGTACCCCTAGGGAAATCCGTGAAAATTTATCAGATCCCGACGAGACGATTCTCGATGCGTTGTGACCGGCAAGCTTCCAGTAGCTATTCCAATCAAGTTTTCTCGGATTGTTGGACTCGGATCCAAAATTTCACCACTTTTTACGATTTTTCGATTCTGACGATTTTCCCTAGGGGTACCCCTAGGGAAATCCGTCAGATCCCGACGAGGCCGATTCTTGATGCGTTGTGATCGGCAAGCTTCCAGTAGCTATTCCAATCAAGTTTTCCCGGATTGATGGACTCGGATCCAAAATTTCAACACTTTTTATGATTTTTCGATTCTGGCGATTTTCCCTAGGGATACCCCTAGGGAAATCCGTGAAAATTCATCAGATCCCGACGAGGCCGATTCTCGATGCGTTGTGACCGGCAAGCTTCTAGTAGATATTCCAATCAAGTTTTCCCGGATTGTTGGAATCGGATCCAAAATTTCACCACTTTTTACGATTTTTCGATTCTAGCGATTTTCCCTAGGGGTACCCCTAGGGAAATCCGTGAAAATTCGTTAGATCCCGACAAGGCCGATTCTCGATGCGTTGTGATCGGCAAGCTTCCAGTAGCTATTCCAATCAAGTTTTCTCGGATTGTTGGACTCGGATCTAAAATTTCACCACTTTTTACGATTTTTCGATTCTGACGATTTTCCCTAGGGGTACCCCTAGGGAAATCCGTCAGATCCCGACGAGGCCGATTCTCGATGCGTTGTGACCGGCAAGCTTCCAGTAGCTATTCCAATCAAGTTTTCCCAGATTGTTGGACTCGGATCCAAAATTTTACCACTTTTTACGATTTTTCGATTCTGGCGATTTTCCCTATGGGTACCCCTAGGGAAATCCGTCAGATCCCGACGAGGCCGATTCTCGATGCGTTGTGACCGGCAAGCTTTCAGTAGCTATTCCAATCAAGTTTTCCCGGATTGTTGGACTCGGATCAAAAATTTCACCACTTTTTACGATTTTTCGATTCTGGCGATTTTCTCTAGGGGTACCCCTAGGGAAATCCGTCAGATCCCGACGAGGCCGATTCTCAATGCGTTGTGACCGGCAAGCTTCCAGTAGCTATTCCAATCAAGTTTTCCCGGATTGTTGGACTCGGATCCAAAATTTCACCACTTTTTACGATTTTTCGATTCTGGCGATTTTCCCTAGGGGTACCCCTAGGGAAATCCGTAAAAATTCGTTAGATCCCGACAAGGCCGATTCTCGATGCGTTGTGATCGGCAAGCTTCCAGTAGCTATTCCAATCAAGTTTTCTCGAATTGTTGGACTCGGATCTAAAATTTCACCACTTTTTACGATTTTTCGATTCTGACGATTTTCCCTAGGGGTACCATAGGGAAATCCGTCAGATCCCGACGAGGCCGATTCTCGATGCGTTGTGACCGGCAAGCTTCCAGTAGCTATTCCAATAAAGTTTTCCCAGATTGTTGGACTCGGATCCAAAATTTTACCACTTTTTACGATTTTTCGATTCTGGCGATTTTCCCTAGGGGTACCCCTAGGGAAATCCGTCAGATCCCGACGAGGCCGATTCTCGATGCGTTGTGACCGGCAAGCTTTCAGTAGCTATTCCAATCAAGTTTTCCCGGATTGTTGGACTCGGATCAAAAATTTCACCACTTTTTACGATTTTTCGATTCTGGCGATTTTCTCTAGGGGTACCCCTAGGGAAATCCGTCAGATCCCGACGAGGCCGATTCTCGATGCGTTGTGACCAGCAAGCTTCCAGTAGCTATTCCAATCAAGTTTTCCCGGATTGCTGGACTCGGATCAAAAATTTTACCACTTTTTACGATTTTTCGATTCTGGCGATTTTCCCTAGGGGTACCGGCAAGCTTCCAGTAGCTATTCCAATCAAGTTTTCCCGGATTGTTGGACTCGGATCACAAATTTCACCACTTTTTACGATTTTTCGATTCTGGCGATTTTCCCTAGGGGTACCCCTAGGGAAATCCGTGAAAATTCGTCATATCCCGACGAGGCGATTCTCGATGCGTTGTGATCGGCAAGCTTCCAGTAGCTATTCCAATCAAGATTTCCTGGATTGTTGGACTCGGATCACAAATTTCACCACTTTTTACGATTTTTCGATTCTGGCGATTTTCCCTTGGGGTACCGGCAAGCTTCCAGTAGCTATTCCAATCAAGTTTTCCCGGATTGTTGGACTCAGATCAAAAATTTCACCACTTTTTACGATTTTTCGATTCTGGCGATTTTCCCTTGGGGTACCCCTAGGGAAATCTGTGAAAATTCGTCAGATCCCGACAAGGCCTATTCTCGATGTGTTGTGACCGGCAAGCTTTCAGTAGCTATTCCAATCAATTTTTCTCGGATTGTTGGTCTCGGCTCCAAAATTTCACCACTTTTTAAGATTTTTCGATTCTGGCGATTTTCCCTAGGGGTACGCCTAAGGAAATCCGTCACATCCCGACGAGGCCGATTCTCGATGCGTTGTGTCCGGCAAGCTTCCAGTAGCTATTCCAATCAAGTTTTCCCGGATTGTTGGACCCGGATCCAAAATTTCACCACTTTTTACGATTTTTCGATTCTGGCGATTTTTCCTAGGGGTACCCCTAGGGAAATCTGTGAAAATTCGTCAGATCCCGACGAGGCCGATTCTCGATGCATTGTGACCGGAAAGCTTCCTGTAGCTATTCCAATCAAGTTTTCCCGGATTGTTGGACTCGGATCTAAAATTTCACCACTTTTTACGATTTTTTAATTCTGGCGATTTTCCCTAGGGGTACCCCTAGGGAAATCCGTCAGATCCAGACGAGGCCGATTCTCGATGCGTTGTGACCGGCAAGCTTTCAGTAGCTATTCCAATCAAGTTTTCCCGGATTGTTGGACTCGGATCCAAAATTTCACCACTTTTTACGATTTTTCGATTCTGGAGATTTTCTCTAGGGGTACCCCTAGGGAAATCCGTCAGATCCCGACGAGGCCGATTCTCGATGCGTTGTGACCGGCAAGCTTCCAGTAGCTATTCCAATCAAGTTTTCCCGGATTGTTGGACTCGGATCCAAAATTTCACCACTTTTTACGATTTTTCGATTCTGGCGATTTTCCCTATGGGTACCCCTAGGGAAATCAGTCAGATCCCGACGAGGCCGATTCTCGATGCGTTGTGACCGGCAAGCTTCCAGTAGCTATTCCAATCAAGTTTTCCCGGATTGTTGGACTCGGATCAAAAATTTCACCACTTTTTACGATTTTTCGATTCTAGCGATTTTCCCTAGGGGTACCCCTAAGGAAATCCGTGAAAATTCGTCAGATCCTGACGAGGCCGATTCTCGATTCGTTGTGACCGGCAAGCTTCCAGTAGCTATTCCAATCAAGTTTTCCCGGATTGTTGGACTCGGATCACAAATTTCACCACTTTTTACGATTTTTCGATTCTGGCGATTTTCCCTAGGGGTACCCCTAGGGAAATCCGTGAAAATTCGTCATATCCCGACGAGGCGATTCTCGATGCGTTGTGACCGGCAAGCTTCCAGTAGCTATTCCAATCAAGTTTTCCTGGATTGTTGGACTCGGATCACAAATTTCACCACTTTTTACGATTTTTCGATTCTGGCGATTTTCCCTAGGGGTACGCCTAGGGAAATCCGTCAGATCCCGACGAGGCCGATTCTCGATGCGTTGTGACCGACAAACTTCCAGTAGCTATTCCAATCAAGTTTTTCCGGATTGTTGGACTCGGATCCAAAATTTCACCACTTTTTACGATTTTTCGATTCTGGCGATTTTCCCTAGGGGTACCCCTAGTGAAATCCGTCAGATCCCGACGAGGCCGATTCTCGATGCGTTGTGACCGGCAAGCTTCCAGTAGCTATTCCAATCAAGTTTTCCCGGATTGTTGGACTCGGATCCAAAATTTCACCACTTTTTACGATTTTTCGATTCTGGCGATTTTCCCTATGGGTACCCCTAGGGAAATAAGTCAGATCCCGATGAGGCCGATTCTCGATGCGTTGTGACCGGCAAGCTTCCAGTAGCTATTCCAATCAAGTTTTCCCGGATTGTTGGACTCGGATCCAAAATTTCAACACTTTTTAAGATTTTTCGATTCTGGCGATTTTCCCTAGGGGTACCCCTAGGGAAATCCGTGAAAATTCGTCAGACCCCGACGAGGCGATTCTCGATGCGTTGTGACCGGCAAGCTTCCAGTAGCTATTCCAATCAAGTTTTCCTGGATTGTTGGACTCGGATCACAAATTTCACCACTTTTTACGATTTTTCGATTCTGGCGATTTTCCCTAGGGGTACCCCTAGGGAAATCCGTCAGATCCCGACGAGGCCGATTCTCGATGCGTTGTGACCGGCAAACTTCCAGTAGCTATTCCAATCAAGTTTTCCCGGATTGTTGGACACGGATCAAAACTTTCACCACTTTTTACGATTTTTCGATTCTGGCGATTTTCCCTAGGGGTACCCCTAGGGAAATCCGTCAGATCCCGACGAGGCCGATTCTCGATGCGTTGTGACCGGCAAACTTCCAGTAGCTATTCCAATCAAGTTTACTCGGATTGTTGGACTCGGATCCAAAATTTCACCACTTTTTACGATTTTTCGATTCTGGCGATTTTCCCTAGGGGTACCCCTAGGGAAATCCGTGAAAATTCGTCAGATCCCGACGAGGCCGTTTCTCGATGCGTTGTGACCGGCAAGCTTCCAGTAGCTATTCCAATCAAGGTTTCCCGGATTGTTGGACTCGGATCCAAAATTTCACAACTTTTTACGATTTTTCGATTCTGGCGATTTTCCCTAGGGGTACCCCTAGGGAAATCCGTGAAAATCCGTCAGATCCCGACGAGGCCGATTCTCGATGCGTTATGACCGGCAAGCTTCCAGTAGCTATTCCAATCAAGTTTTCCCGGATTGTTGGACTCGGATCAAAAATTTCACCACTTTTTACGATTTTTCGATTCTGGCGATTTTCCCTATGGGTACCCCTAGGGAAATCAGTCAGATCCCGACGAGGCCGATTCTCGATGCGTTGTGACCGGCAAGCTTCCAGTAGCTATTCCAATCAAGTTTTCCCGGATTGTTGGACTCGGATCAAAAATTTCACCACTTTTTACGATTTTTCGATTCTAGCGATTTTCCCTAGGGGTACCCCTAAGGAAATCCGTGAAAATTCGTCAGATCCTGACGAGGCCGATTCTCGATTCGTTGTGACCGGCAAGCTTCCAGTAGCTATTCCAATCAAGTTTTCCCGGATTGTTGGACTCGGATCACAAATTTCACCACTTTTTACGATTTTTCGATTCTGGCGATTTTCCCTAGGGGTACCCCTAGGGAAATCCGTGAAAATTCGTCATATCCCGACGAGGCGATTCTCGATGCGTTGTGACCGGCAAGCTTCCAGTAGCTATTCCAATCAAGTTTTCCTGGATTGTTGGACTCGGGTCACAAATTTCACCACTTTTTACGATTTTTCGATTCTGGCGATTTTCCCTAGGGGTACGCCTAGGGAAATCCGTCAGATCCCGACGAGGCCGATTCTCGATGCGTTGTGACCGACAAATTTCCAGTAGCTATTCCAATCAAGTTTTTCCGGATTGTTGGACTCGGATCCAAAATTTCACCACTTTTTACGATTTTTCGATTCTGGTGATTTTCCCTAGGGGTACCCCTAGTGAAATCCGTCAGATCCCGACGAGGCCGATTCTCGATGCGTTGTGACCGGCAAGCTTCCAGTAGCTATTCCAATCAAGTTTTCCCGGATTGTTGGACTCGGATCCAAAATTTCACCACTTTTTACGATTTTTCGATTCTGGCGATTTTCCCTATGGGTACCCCTAGGGGAATCAGTCAGATCCCGATGAGGCCGATTCTCGATGCGTTGTGACCGGCAAGCTTCCAGTAGCTATTCCAATCAAGTTTTCCCGGATTGTTGGACTCGGATCCAAAATTTCAACACTTTTTAAGATTTTTCGATTCTGGCGATTTTCCCTCGGGGTACCCCTAGGGAAATCCGTGAAAATTCGTCAGACCCCGACGAGGCGATTCTCGATGCGTTGTGACCGGCAAGCTTCCAGTAGCTATTCCAATCAAGTTTTCCTGGATTGTTGGACTCGGATCACAAATTTCACCACTTTTTACGATTTTTCGATTCTGGCGATTTTCCCTAGGGGTACCCCTAGGGAAATCCGTCAGATCCCGACGAGGCCGATTCTCGATGCGTTGTGACCGGCAAACTTCCAGTAGCTATTCCAATCAAGTTTACTCGGATTGTTGGACTCGGATCCAAAATTTCACCACTTTTTACGATTTTTCGATTCTGGCGATTTTCCCTAGGGGTACCCCTAGGGAAATCCGTGAAAATTCGTCAGATCCCGACGAGGCCGTTTCTCGATGCGTTGTGACCGGCAAGCTTCCAGTAGCTATTCCAATCAAGGTTTCCCGGATTGTTGGACTCGGATCCAAAATTTCACAACTTTTTACGATTTTTCGATTCTGGCGATTTTCCCTAGGGGTACCCCTAGGGAAATCCGTGAAAATCCGTCAGATCCCGACGAGGCCGATTCTCGATGCGTTATGACCGGCAAGCTTCCAGTAGCTATTCCAATCAAGTTTTCCCGGATTGTTGGACTCGGATCAAAAATTTCACCACTTTTTACGATTTTTCGATTCTGGCGATTTTCCCTGGGGGTACCCCTAGGGAAATCCGTCAGATCCCGACGAGGCCGATTCTCGATGCGTTGTGACCGGCAAGCTTCCAGTAGCTATTCTAATCAAGTTTTCCAGGATTGTTGGACTCGGATCTAAAATTTCACCACTTTTTACGATTTTTCGATTCTGGCGATTTTCCCTAGGGGTACCCCTAGGGAAATCCGTGAAAATTCATCAGATCCCGACGAGGCCGATCCTCGATGCGTTGTGACCGGAAAGCTTCCCGTAGCTATTCCAATCAAGTTTTCCCCGATTGTTGGACTCGGATCCAAAATTTCACCACTTTTTACGATTTTTCGATTCTGGTGATTTTCCCTAGGGGTACCCCTAGGGAAATCCGTGAAAATTCGTCAGATCCCGACGAGGCCGATTCTCGATGCGTTGTGACCGGAAAGCTTCCAGTAGCTATTCCAATCAAGTTTTCCCGGATTGTTGGACTTGGATCCAAAATTTCACCACTTTTTACGATTTTTCGATTCTGGCGATTTTCCCTAGGGGTACCCCTAGGGAAATCCGTGAAAATCCGTCAGATCCCGACGAGGCCGATTCTCGATGTGTTGTGACCGGCAAGCTTCCAGTAGCTATTCCAATCAAGTTTTCTCGGATTGTTGGATTCGGATCCAAAATTTCACCACTTTTTACGATTTTTTGATTCTGGCGATTTTCCCTAGGGGTACCCCTAGGGAAATCCGTCAGATCCGGACGAGGCCGATTCTCGATGCATTGTGACTGGCAAGCTTCCAGTAGCTATTCCAATCAAGTTTTCCCGGATTGTGGATTCGGATACAAAATTTTACCACTTTTTATGATTTTTCGATTCTGGCAATTTTCCCTAGGGGTACCCCTAGGAAAATCCGTGAAAATTCGTCAGATCCCGACGAGGCCGTTTCTCGATGCGTTGTGACCGGCAAGCTTCCAGTAGCTATTCCAATCAAGTTTTCCCGGATTGTTGGACTCGGATCAAAAATTTCACCACTTTTTACGATTTTTCGATTCTGGCGATTTTCCTTAGGGGTACCCCTAGGGAAATCCGTGAAAATTCTTCAGATCCCGATGAGGCCGATTCTCAATGCGTTGTGACCGGCAAGCTTCCAGTAGCTATTCCAATCAAGTTTTCGCGGATTGTTGGACTCGGATCAAAAATTTCACCACTTTTTACGATTTTTCGATTCTGGCGATTTTCCCTAGGGGTACCCCTAGGGAAATCCTTCAGATCGCGACGAGGCCGATTCTCGATGCGTTGTGACCGGCAAGCTTCCAGTAGCTATTCCTATCAAGTTTTCCCGGATTGTTGGACTCGGATCCAAAATTTCACCACTTTTTACGATTTTTCGATTCTGGCGATTTTCCCTAGGGGTACCCCTAGGGAAATTCGTGAAAATTCGTCAGATCCCGATGTGGCCGATTCTCGATGCATTGTGACCGGCAAACTTCCAGTAGCTATTCCAATCAAGTTTTCCCGGATTGTTGGACTCGGATCCAAAATTTCACCACTTTTTACGATTTTTTGATTCTGGCGATTTTCCCTAGGGGTACCCCTAGGGAAATCCGTCAGATCCCAACGAGGCCGATTCTCGATGCGTTATGACCGGCAAGCTTTCAGTAGCTATTCCAATCAAGTTTTCCCGGATTGTTGGACTCGGATCCAAAATTTCACCACTTTTTACGATTTTTCGATTCTGGCGATTTTCCCTAGGGGTACCCCTAGGGAAATCCGTGAAAATTCGTCAGATCCCGACGAGGCCGATTCTCGATGCGTTGTGACCGGCAAGCTTCCAGTAGCTATTCCAATCAATGTTTCCCGGATTGTTGGACTCGGATCCAAAATTTCACCACTTTTTACGATTTTTCGATTCTTGCGATTTTTCCAAGGGGTACCCCTAGTGAAATCCTTGAAAATCCGTCAGATCCCGACGAGGCCGATTCTCGATGCGTTGTGACCGGCAAGCTTCCAGTAGCTATTCCAATCAAGTTTTTCTGTATTGTTGGACTCGGATCCAAAATTTCACCACTTTTTATGATTTTTCGATTCTAGCGATTTTCCCTAGGGGTACCCCTAGGGAAATCCGTGAAAATTCGTCAGATCCTGACGAGGCCGATTCTCGATGCGTTGTGACCGGCAAGCTTCCAGTAGCTATTCCAATCAAGTTTTTCCGGATTGTTGGACTCGGATCCAAAATTTCACCACTTTTTACGATTTTTCGATTCTGGCGATTTTCCCTAGGGGTACCCCAAGCGAAATCCGTGAAAATTCGTCAGATCCCGACGAGGCAGATTCTCGATGCGTTGTGACCGGCAAGCTTCCAGTAGCTATTCCAATCAAGTTTTCGCGGATTGTCAGACTCGGATCCAAAATTAAACCACTTTTTACGATTTTTCGATTCTGGCGATTTTCCCTAGGGGTACCCCTAGGGAAATCCGTCAGATCCCGACGAGGCCGATTCTCGATGCGTTGTGACCGGCAAGCTTCCAGTAGCTATTCCAATCAAGTTTTCCCGGATTGTTGGACTCGGATCCAAAATTTCACCACTTTTTACGATTTTTCGATTCTGGCGATTTTCCCTAGGGGTACCCCTAGTGAAATCCGTGAAAATTCGTCAGATCCTGACGAGGCCGATTCTCGATGCGTTGTGACCGGCAAGCTTCCAGTAGCTATTCCAATCAAGTTTTCCCGGACTGTTTGACTCGGATAAAAAATTTCACTACTTTTTACGATTTTTCGATTCTGGCGATTTTTCCTAGGGGTACCCCTAGGGAAATCCGTCAGATCCCGACTAGGCCGATTCTCGATGCGTTGTGACCGACAAGCCTCCAGTAGCTATTCCAATCAAGTTTTCCCGGATTGTTGGACTCGGATCACAAATTTCACCACTTTTTACGATTTTTCGATTCTGGCGATTTTCCCTAGGGGTACCCCTAGGGAAATCCGTGAAAATTCGTCATATCCCGACGAGGCGATTCTCGATGCGTTGTGACCGGCAAGCTTCTAGTAGCTATTCCAATCAAGTTTTCCCGGATTGTTGGACTCGGATCCAAAATTTCACCACCTTTTACGATTTTTCGATTCTGGCGATTTTCCCTATGGGTACCCCTAGGGAAATCAGTCAGATCCCGATGAGGCCGATTCTCGATGCGTTGTGACCGGCAAGCTTCCAGTAGCTATTCCAATCAAGTTTTCCCGGATTGTTGGACTCGGATCCAAAATTTCACCACCTTTTACGATTTTTCGATTCTGGCGATTTTCCCTATGGGTACCCCTAGGGAAATCAGTCAGATCCCGATGAGGCCGATTCTCGATGCGTTGTGACCGGCAAGCTTCCAGTAGCTATTCCAATCAAGTTTTCCCGGATTGTTGGACTCGGATCCAAAATTTCACCACCTTTTACGATTTTTCGATTCTGGCGATTTTCCCTATGGGTACCCCTAGGGAAATCAGTCAGATCCCGATGAGGCCGATTCTCGATGCGTTGTGACCGGCAAGCTTCCAGTAGCTATTCCAATCAAGTTTTCGCGGATTGTCAGACTCGGATCCAAAATTAAACCACTTTTTACGATTTTTCGATTCTGGCGATTTTCCCTAGGGGTACCCCTAGTGAAATCCGTCAGATCCCGACGAGGCCGATTCTCGATGCGTTGTGACCGGCAAGCTTCCAGTAGCTATTCCAATCAAGTTTTCCCGGATTGTTGGACTCGGATCCAAAATTTCACCACCTTTTACGATTTTTCGATTCTGGCGATTTTCCCTATGGGTACCCCTAGGGAAATCAGTCAGATCCCGATGAGGCCGATTCTCGATGCGTTGTGACCGGCAAGCTTCCAGTAGCTATTCCAATCAAGTTTTCCCGGATTGTTGGACTCGGATCCAAAATTTCACCACTTTTTACGATTTTTCGATTCTGGCGATTTTCCCTAGGGGTACCCCTAGGGAAATCCGTGAAAATTCGTCAGACCCCGACGAGGCGATTCTCGATGCGTTGTGACCGGCAAGCTTCCAGTAGCTATTCCAATCAAGTTTTCCTGGATTGTTGGACTCGGATCACAAATTTCACCACTTTTTACGATTTTTCGATTCTGGCGATTTTCCCTAGGGGTACCCCTAGGGAAATCCGTCAGATCCCGACGAGGCCGATTCTCGATGCGTTGTGACCGGCAAACTTCCAGTAGCTATTCCAATTAAGTTTTCCCGGATTGTTGGACACGGATCAAAAATTTCACCACTTTTTACGATTTTTCGATTCTGGCGATTTTCCCTAGGGGTACCCCTAGGGAAATCCGTCAGATCCCGACGAGGCCGATTCTCGATGCGTTGTGACCGGCAAACTTCCAGTAGCTATTCCAATTAACTTTTCCCGGATTGTTGGACTCAGATCCAAAATTTTACCACTTTTTAGGATTTTTCGAGTCTGGCGATTTTCCCTAGGGGTACCCCTAGGGAAATCCGTCAGATCCCGACGAGGCCGATTCTCGATGCGTTGTGACCGGCAAGCTTCCAGTAGCTATTCCAATCAAGTTTACTCGGATTGTTGGACTCGGATCCAAAATTTCACCACTTTTTACGATTTTTCGATTCTGGCGATTTTTCCTAGGGGTACCCCTAGGGAAATCCGTGAAAATTCGTCAGATCCCGACGAGGCCGTTTCTCGATGCGTTGTGACCGGCAAGCTTCCAGTAGCTATTCCAATCAAGGTTTCCCGGATTGTTGGACTCGGATCCAAAATTTCACAACTTTTTACGATTTTTCGATTCTGGCGATTTTCCCTAGGGGTACCCCTAGGGAAATCCGTGAAAATCCGTCAGATCCCGACGAGGCCGATTCTCAATGCGTTATGACCGGCAAGCTTCCAGTAGCTATTCCAATCAAGTTTTCCCGGATTGTTGGACTCGGATCAAAAATTTCACCACTTTTTACGATTTTTCGATTCTGGCGATTTTTCCTGGGGGTACCCCTAGGGAAATCCGTCAGATCCCGACGAGGCCGATTCTCGATGCGTTGTGACCGGCAAGCTTCCAGTAGCTATTCTAATCAAGTTTTCCAGGATTGTTGGACTCGGATCTAAAATTTCACCACTTTTTACGATTTTTCGATTCTGGCGATTTTCCCTAGGGGTACCCCTAGGGAAATCCGTGAAAATTCATCAGATCCCGACGAGGCCGATCCTCGATGCGTTGTGACCGGAAAGCTTCCCGTAGCTATTCCAATCAAGTTTTCCCCGATTGTTGGACTCGGATCCAAAATTTCACCACTTTTTACGATTTTTCGATTCTGGTGATTTTCCCTAGGGGTACCCCTAGGGAAATCCGTGAAAATTCGTCAGATCCCGACGAGGCCGATTCTCGATGCGTTGTGACCGAAAAGCTTCCAGTAGCTATTCCAATCAAGTTTTCCCGGATTGTTGGACTCGGATCAAAAATTTCACCACTTTTTACGATTTTTCGATTCTGGCGATTTTCCCTAGGGGTACCCCTAGGGAAATCCGTGAAAATCCGTCAGATCCCGACGAGGCCGATTCTCGATGTGTTGTGACCGGCAAGCTTCCAGTAGCTATTCCAATCAAGTTTTCTCGGATTGTTGGATTCGGATCCAAAATTTCACCACTTTTTACGATTTTTTAATTCTTGCGATTTTACCTAGGGGTACCCCTAGGGAAATCCGTCAGATCCCGACGAGGCCGATTCTCGATGCGTTGTGACTGGCAAGCTTCCAGTAGCTATTCCAATCAAGTTTTCCCGGATTGTGGATTCGGATAAAAAATTTCACCACTTTTTATGATTTTTCGATTCTGGCAATTTTCCCTAGGGGTACCCCTAGGAAAATCCGTGAAAATTCGTCAGATCCCGACGAGGCCGTTTCTCGATGCGTTGTCACCGGCAAGCTTCCAGTAGCTATTCCAATCAAGTTTTCCCGGATTGTTGGACTCGTATCAAAAATTTCACCACTTTTTACGATTTTTCGATTCTGGCGATTTTTCTTAGGGGTACCCCTAGGGAAATCCGTGAAAATTCTTCAGATCCCGATGAGGCCGATTCTCAATGCGTTGTGACCGGCAAGCTTCCAGTAGCTATTCCAATCAAGTTTTCGCGGATTGTTGGACTCGGATCCAAAATTTCACCACTTTTTACGATTTTTCGATTCTGGCGATTTTCCCTAGGGGTACCCCTAGGGAAATCCTTCAGATCGCGACGAGACCGATTCTCGATGCGTTGTGACCGGCAAGCTTCCAGTAGCTATTCCTATCAAGTTTTCCCGGATTGTTGGACTCGGATCCAAAATTTCACCACTTTTTACGATTTTTCGATTCTGGTGATTTTCCCTAGGGGTACCCCTAGGGAAATCCGTGAAAATTCGTCAGATCCCGATGTGGCCGATTCTCGATGCATTGTGACCGGCAAGCTTCCTGTAGCTATTTCAATCAAGTTTTCCCGGATTGTTGGACTCGGATCCAAAATTTCACCACTTTTTACGATTTTTTGATTCTGGCGATTTTCCCTAGGGGTAACCCTAGGGAAATCCGTCAGATCCCAACGAGGCCGATTCTCGATGCGTTGTGACCGGCAAGCTTTCAGTAGCTATTCCAATCAAGTTTTCCCGGATTGTTGGACTCGGATCCAAAATTTCACCACTTTTTACGATTTTTCGATTCTGGCGATTTTCCCTAGGGTTACCCCTAGGGAAATCCGTGAAAATTCGTCAGATCCCGACGAGGCCGATTCTCTATGCGTTGTGACCGGAAAGCTTCCAGTAGCTATTCCAATCAAGTTTTCCCGGATTGTTGGACTTGGATCCAAAATTTCACCACTTTTTACGATTTTTCGATTCTGGCGATTTTCCCTAGGGGTACCCCTAGGGAAATCCGTGAAAATCCGTCAGATCCCGACGAGGCCGATTCTCGATGTGTTGTGACCGGCAAGCTTCTAGTAGCTATTCCAATCAAGTTTTCTCGGATTGTTGGATTCGGATCCAAAATTTCACCACTTTTTACGATTTTTTGATTCTGGCGATTTTCCCTAGGGGTACCCCTAGGGAAATCCGTCAGATCCCGACGAGGCCGATTCTCGATGCATTGTGACTGGCAAGCTTCCAGTAGCTATTCCAATCAAGTTTTCCCGGATTGTGGATTCGGATACAAAATTTTACCACTTTTTATGATTTTTCGATTCTGGCAATTTTCCCTAGGGGTACCCCTAGGAAAATCCGTGAAAATTCGTCAGATCCCGACGAGGCCGTTTCTCGATGCGTTGTGACCGGCAAGCTTCCAGTAGCTATTCCAATCAAGTTTTCCCGGATTGTTGGACTCGGATCAAAAATTTCACCACTTTTTACGATTTTTCGATTCTGGCGATTTTCCTTAGGGGTACCCCTAGGGAAATCCGTGAAAATTCTTCAGATCCCGATGAGGCCGATTCTCAATGCGTTGTGACCGGCAAGCTTCCAGTAGCTATTCCAATCAAGTTTTCGCGGATTGTTGGACTCGGATCCAAAATTTCACCACTTTTTACGATTTTTCGATTCTGGCGATTTTCCCTAGGGGTACCCCTAGGGAAATCCTTCAGATCGCGACGAGGCCGATTCTCGATGCGTTGTGACCGGCAAGCTTCCAGTAGCTATTCCTATCAAGTTTTCCCGGATTGTTGGACTCGGATCCAAAATTTCACCACTTTTTACGATTTTTCGATTCTGGCGATTTTCCCTAGGGGTACCCCTAGGGAAATCCGTCAGATCCCAACGAGGCCGATTCTCGATGCGTTGTGACCGGCAAGCTTTCAGTAGCTATTCCAATCAAGTTTTCCCGGATTGTTGGACTCGGATCCAAAATTTCACCACTTTTTACGATTTTTCGATTCTGGCGATTTTCCCTAGGGGTACCCCTAGGGAAATCCGTGAAAATTCGTCAGATCCCGACGAGGCCGATTCTCGATGCGTTGTGACCGGCAAGCTTCCAGTAGCTATTCCAATCAATGTTTCCCGGATTGTTGGACTCGGATACAAAATTTCACCACTTTTTACGATTTTTCGATTCTTGCGATTTTTCCAAGGGGTACCCCTAGTGAAATCCTTGAAAATCCGTCAGATCCCGACGAGGCCGATTCTCGATGCGTTGTGACCGGCAAGCTTCCAGTAGCTATTCCAATCAAGTTTTTCTGTATTGTTGGACTCGGATCCAAAATTTCACCACTTTTTATGATTTTTCGATTCTAGCGATTTTCCCTAGGGGTACCCCTAGGGAAATCCGTGAAAATTCGTCAGATCCTGACGAGGCCGATTCTCGATGCGTTGTGACCGGCAAGCTTCCAGTAGCTATTCCAATCAAGTTTTTCCGGATTGTTGGACTCGGATCCAAAATTTCACCACTTTTTACGATTTTTCGATTCTGGCGATTTTCCATAGGGGTACCCCAAGCGAAATCCGTGAAAATTCGTCAGATCCCGACGAGGCAGATTCTCGATGCGTTGTGACCGGCAAGCTTCCAGTAGCTATTCCAATCAAGTTTTCGCGGATTGTCAGACTCGGATCCAAAATTAAACCACTTTTTACGATTTTTCGATTCTGGCGATTTTCCCTAGGGGTACCCCTAGGGAAATCCGTCAGATCCCGACGAGGCCGATTCTCGATGCGTTGTGACCGGCAAGCTTCCAGTAGCTATTCCAATCAAGTTTTCCCGGATTGTTGGACTCGGATCCAAAATTTCACCACTTTTTACGATTTTTCGATTCTGGCGATTTTCCCTAGGGGTACCCCTAGTGAAATCCGTGAAAATTCGTCAGATCCTGACGAGGCCGATTCTCGATGCGTTGTGACCGGCAAGCTTCCAGTAGCTATTCCAATCAAGTTTTCCCGGACTGTTTGACTCGGATAAAAAATTTCACTACTTTTTACGATTTTTCGATTCTGGCGATTTTTCCTAGGGGTACCCCTAGGGAAATCCGTCAGATCCCGACTAGGCCGATTCTCGATGCGTTGTGACCGACAAGCCTCCAGTAGCTATTCCAATCAAGTTTTCCCGGATTGTTGGACTCGGATCACAAATTTCACCACTTTTTACGATTTTTCGATTCTGGCGATTTTCCCTAGGGGTACCCCTAGGGAAATCCGTGAAAATTCGTCATATCCCGACGAGGCGATTCTCGATGCGTTGTGACCGGCAAGCTTCCAGTAGCTATTCCAATCAAGTTTTCCTGGATTGTTGGACTCGGATCACAAATTTCACCACTTTTTACGATTTTTCGATTCTGGCGATTTTCCCTAGGGGTACGCCTAGGGAAATCCGTCAGATCCCGACGAGGCCGATTCTCGATGCGTTGTGACCGGCAAACTTCCAGTAGCTATTCCAATCAAGTTTTCCCGGATTGTTGGACTCGGATCCAAAATTTCACCACTTTTTACGATTTTTCGATTCTGGCGATTTTCCCTAGGGGTACCCCTAGTGAAATCCGTCAGATCCCGACGAGGCCGATTCTCGATGCGTTGTGACCGGCAAGCTTCCAGTAGCTATTCCAATCAAGTTTTCCCGGATTGTTGGACTCGGATCCAAAATTTCACCACCTTTTACGATTTTTCGATTCTGGCGATTTTCCCTATGGGTACCCCTAGGGAAATCAGTCAGATCCCGATGAGGCCGATTCTCGATGCGTTGTGACCGGCAAGCTTCCAGTAGCTATTCCAATCAAGTTTTCCCGGATTGTTGGACTCGGATCCAAAATTTCACCACTTTTTACGATTTTTCGATTCTGGCGATTTTCCCTAGGGGTACCCCTAGGGAAATCCGTGAAAATTCGTCAGACCCCGACGAGGCCGATTCTCGATGCGTTATGACCGGCAAACTTCCAGTAGCTATTCCAATTAACTTTTCCCGGATTGTTGGACTCAGATCCAAAATTTTACCACTTTTTACGATTTTTCGATTCTGGCGATTTTCCCTAGGGGTACCCCTAGGGAAATCCGTCAGATCCCGACGAGGCCGATTCTCGATGCGTTGTGACCGGCAAGCTTCCAGTAGCTATTCCAATCAAGTTTACTCGGATTGTTGGACTCGGATCCAAAATTTCACCACTTTTTACGATTTTTCGATTCTGGCGATTTTCCCTAGGGGTACCCCTAGGGAAATCCGTGAAAATTCGTCAGATCCCGACGAGACCGTTTCTCGATGCGTTGTGACCGGCAAGCTTCCAGTAGCTATTCCAATCAAGGTTTCCCGGATTGTTGGACTCGGATCAAAAATTTCACAACTTTTTACGATTTTTCGATTCTGGCGATTTTCCCTAGGGGTACCCCTAGGGAAATCCGTGAAAATCCGTCAGATCCCGACGAGGCCGATTCTCGATGCGTTATGACCGGCAAGCTTCCAGTAGCTATTCCAATCAAGTTTTCCCGGATTGTTGGACTCGGATCAAAAATTTCACCACTTTTTACGATTTTTCGATTCTGGCGATTTTTCCTGGGGGTACCCCTAGGGAAATCCGTCAGATCCCGACGAGGCCGATTCTCGATGCGTTGTGACCGGCAAGCTTCCAGTAGCTATTCTAATCAAGTTTTCCAGGATTGTTGGACTCGGATCTAAAATTTCACCACTTTTTACGATTTTTCGATTCTGGCGATTTTCCCTAGGGGTACCCCTAGGGAAATCCGTGAAAATTCATCAGATCCCGACGAGGCCGATCCTCGATGCGTTGTGACCGGAAAGCTTCCCGTAGCTATTCCAATCAAGTTTTCCCTGATTGTTGGACTCGGATCCAAAATTTCACCACTTTTTACGATTTTTCGATTCTGGTGATTTTCCCTAGGGGTACCCCTAGGGAAATCCGTGAAAATTCGTCAGATCCCGACGAGGCCGATTCTCGATGCGTTGTGACCGAAAAGCTTCCAGTAGCTATTCCAATCAAGTTTTCCCGGATTGTTGGACTCGGATCAAAAATTTCACCACTTTTTACGATTTTTCGATTCTGGCGATTTTCCCTAGGGGTACCCCTAGGGAAATCCGTGAAAATCCGTCAGATCCCGACGAGGCCGATTCTCGATGTGTTGTGACCGGCAAGCTTCCAGTAGCTATTCCAATCAAGTTTTCTCGGATTGTTGGATTCGGATCCAAAATTTCACCACTTTTTACGATTTTTTTATTCTTGCGATTTTCCCTAGGGGTACCCCTAGGGAAATCCGTCAGATCCCGACGAGGCCGATTCTCGATGCGTTGTGACCGGCAATCTTCCAGTAGCTATTCCAATCAAGTTTTCCCGGATTGTTGGACTCGGATCCAAAATTTCACCACTTTTTACGATTTTTCGATTCTGGCGATTTTCCCTAGGGGTACCCCTAGGGAAATCCGTCAGATCCCGACGAGGCCGATTCTCGATGCGTTGTGACCGGCAAGCTTCCAGTAGCTATTGCAATCAAGTTTTCCCGGATTGTTGGACTCCGATCCAAAATTTCACCACTTTTTACGATTTTTCGATTCTGGCGATTTTCCCTAGGGGTACCCCTAGGGAAATCCGTGAAAATTCGTTAGATCCCGACGAGGCCGATTCTCGATGCGTTGTGACCGGCAAGCTTCCAGTAGCTATTCCAATCAAGTTTTCCCGAATTGTTGGACTCGGATCACAAATATCACCACTTTTTACGATTTTTCAATTCTGGCGATTTTCCCAAGGGGTACCCCTAGGGAAATCCGTCAGATCCCGACGAGACCGATTCTCGATGCATTGTGACCGGCAAGCTTCCAATAGCTATTCCAATCAAGTTTTCCCGGATTGTTGGACTCGGATCCAAAGTTTCACCACTTTTTACGATTTTTCGATTCTGGCGATTTTCCCTACGGGTACCCCTAGGAAAATCCGTGAAAATTCATCAGATACCGACGAGGCCGATTCTCGATACGTTGTGACCGGCAAGCTTCCAGTAGCTATTCCAATCAAGTTTTCCCGGATTGTTAGACTCGGATCCAAAATGTCACCACTTTTTACTATTTTTCCATTCTGGCGATTTTCCCTAGGGGTACCCCTAGGGAAATCCGTGAAAATTCGTCAGATCCCGACGAGGCCGATTCTCGATGCGTTGTGACCGGCATACTTCCAATAGCTATTCCAATCAATTTTTCCCGGATTGTTGGACTCGGATCCAAAATTTCACCACTTTTTACGATTTTTCGATTCTGGCAATTTTCCCTAGGGGTACCCCTAGGGAAATCCGTGAAAATTGTCAGATCCCGACGAGGCAGATTCTCCATGCGTTGTGACCGGCAAACTTCCAGTAGCTATTCCAATCAAGTTTTCCCGGATTGTTGGACTCGGATCACAAATTTCACCACTTTTTACGATTTTTCGATTCTGGCGATTTTCCCTAGGGGTACCACTAGGGAAATCCGTCAGATCCTGACGAGTCCGATTCTCGATGCATTGTGACCGGCAAGCTTTCAGTAGCTATTCCAATCAAGTTTTCCCGGATTATTGGACTCGGATCCAAAATTTCACCACTTTTTACGATTTTTCGATTCTGGCGATTTTCCCTACGGGTACCCCTAGGGAAATCCGTGAAAATTCGTCAGATCCTGACAAGGCCGATTCTCGATGCGTTGTGAGCGGCAAGCTTCCAGTAGCTATTCCAATCAAGTTTTCCCGGATTGTTGGACTCGGATCCAAAATTTCACCACTTTTTACGATTTTTCGATTCTGGAGATTTTCCCTAGGGGTACCCCTAGGGAAATCCGTGAAAATTCGTCAGATCCCGACGAGGCCGATTCTCGATGCGTTGTGACCGGCAATCTTCCAGTAGCTATTCCAATCAAGTTTTCCCGGATTGTTGGACTCGGATCCAAAATTTCACCACTTTTTACGATTTTTCGATTCTGGCGATTTTCCCTAGGGGTACCCCTAGGGAAATCCGTCAGATCCCGACGAGGCCGATTCTCGATGCGTTGTGACCGGCAAGCTTCCAGTAGCTATTGCAATCAAGTTTTCCCGGATTGTTGGACTCCGATCCAAAATTTCACCACTTTTTACGATTTTTCGATTCTGGCGATTTTCCCTAGGGGTACCCCTAGGGAAATCCGTCAGATCCCGACAAGGCCGATTCTCGATGCGTTGTGACCGGTAAGCTTCCAGTAGCTATTCCAATCAAGTTTTCCCGGATTGTTGGACTCGAATCAAAAATTTCACCACTTTTTACGATTTTTCGATTCTGGCGATTTTCCCTAGGGGTACCCCTAGGGAAATTCGTCAGATCCCGACGAGGCCGATTCTCGATGCGTTGTGGCCGGCAAGCTTCCAGTAGCTATTCCAATCAAGTTTTCCCGGATTGTTGGACTCGGATCCAAAATTTCACCACTTTTTACGATTTTTCGATTCTGGCGATTTTCCCTAGGGGTACCCCTAGGGAAATCCGTCAGATCCCGACGAGGCCGATTCTCGATGCGTTGTGACCGGCAAGCTTCCAGTAGCTATTCCAATCAAGTTTTCCCGGATTGTTGGACTCGGATCCAAAATTTCACCACTTTTTACGATTTTTCGATTCTGGCGATTTTCCCTAGGGGTACCCCTAGGGAAACCGTCAGATCCCGACGAGGCCGATTCTCGATGCGTTGTGACCGGCAAGCTTCCAGTAGCTATTCCAATCAAGTTTTCCCGGATTGTTGGACTCGGAACCAAAATTTCACCACTTTTTACGATTTTTCGATTCTGGCGATTTTCCCTAGGGGTACCCCTAGGGAAATTCATCAGATCCCGACGAGGCCGATTCTCGATGCGTTGTGACCGGCAAGCTTCCAGTAGCTATTCCAATCAAGTTTTCCCGAATTTTTGGACTCGGATCCAAAATTTCACCACTTTTTACGATTTTTCGATTCTGGCGATTTTCCCTAGGGGTACCCCTAGGGAAGTCCGTCAGATCCCGACGAGGCCGATTCTCAATGCGTTGTGACCGGCAAGCTTCCAGTAGCTATTCCAATCAATTTTTCCCGGATTGTTGGACTCGGATCCAAAATTTCACCACTTTTTACGATTTTTCGATTCTGTCGATTTCCCCTAGGGGTACCCTTAGGGAAATCCGTGAAAATTCGTCAGATACCGACGAGGCCGATTCTCGATGCGTTGTGACCGGCATGCTTCCAGTAGCTATTCCAATCAAGTTTTCTCGGATTGTTGGACTCGGATCCAAAATTTCACCACTTTTTACGATTTTTCGATTTTGGCGATTTTTCCTAGGGGTACCCCTAGGGAAATCCGTCAGATCCCGACGAGGCAGATTCTCGATACGTTGTGACCGGCAAGCTTCCAGTAGCTATTCCAATCAAGTTTTCTCGGATTGTTGGACTCGGATCCAAAATTTCACCACTTTTTACGATTTTTCGATTCTGGCGATTTTCCCTAGGGGTACCCCTAGGGAAATCCGTCAGATCCCGACGAGGCCGATTCTCGATGCGTTGTGACCGGCAAGCTTCCAGTAGCTATTCCAATCAAGTTTTTCCGGATTGTTGGACTCGGATCCAAAATTTCACCACTTTTTACGATTTTTCGATTCTGGCGATTTTCCCTAGGGGTACCCCTAGGGAAATTCGTCAGATCCCGACGAGGCCGATTCTCGATGCGTTGTGACCGGCAAGCTTCCAGTAGCTATTCCAATCAAGTTTTCCCGGATTGTTGGACTCGGATCCAAAATTTCACCACTTTTTACGATTTTTCGATTCTGGCGATTTTCCCTAGGGGTACCCCTAGGGAAATCCGTCAGATCCCGACGAGGCCGATTCTCGATGCGTTGTGACCGGCAAGCTTCCAGTAGCTATTCCAATCAAGTTTTCCCGGATTGTTGGACTCGGATCCAAAATTTCACCACTTTTTACGATTTTTCGATTCTGGCGATTTTCCCTAGGGGTACCCCTAGGGAAACCGTCAGATCCCGACGAGGCCGATTCTCGATGCGTTGTGACCGGCAAGCTTCCAGTAGCTATTCCAATCAAGTTTTCCCGGATTGTTGGACTCGGATCCAAAATTTCACCACTTTTTACGATTTTTCGATTCTGGCGATTTTCCCTAGGGGTACCCCTAGGGAAATTCATCCGATCCCGACGAGGCCGATTCTCGATGCGTTGTGACCGGCAAGCTTCCAGTAGCTATTCCAATCAAGTTTTCCCGAATTGTTGGACTCGGATCCAAAATTTCACCACTTTTTACGATTTTTCGATTCTGGCGATTTTCCCTAGGGGTACCCCTTGGGAAATCCATCAGATCCCGACGAGGCCGATTCTCGATGCGTTGTGACCGGAAAGCTTCCAGTAGCTATTCCAATCAAGTTTTCCCGGATTGTTGGACTCGGATCCAAAATTTCACCACTTTTTACGATTTTTCGATTCTGGCGATTTTCCCTAGGGGTACCCGTAGGGAAATCCGTCAGATCCCGACGAGGCCGATTCTCGATTCGTTGTGACCGGCAAGCTTCCAGTAGCTATTCCAATCAAGTTTTCCCGGATTGTTGGACTCGGATCCAAAATTTCACCACTTTTTACGATTTTTCGATTCTGGCGATTTTCCCTAGGGGTACCCCTAGGGAAATCCGTCAGATCCCGACGAGGCCGATTCTCGATGCGTTGTGACCGGCAAGCTTCCAGTAGCTATTCCAATCAAGTTTTCCCGGATTGTTGAACTCGGATCCAAAATTTCACCACTTTTTACGATTTTTCGATTCTGTCGATTTTCCCTAGAGGTACCCCTAGGGAAATCCGTGAAAATTCGTCAGATACCGACGAGGCCGATTCTCGATGCGTTGTGACCGGCAAGCTTCCAGTAGCTATTCCAATCAAGTTTTCCCGGATTGTTGGACTCGGATCCAAAATTTCACCACTTTTTACGATTTTTCGATTTTGGCGATTTTTCCTAGGGGTACCCCTTGGGAAATCCGTCAGATCCCGACGAGGCAGATTCTCGATACGTTGTGACCGGCAAGCTTCCAGTAGCTATTCCAATCAAGTTTTCCCGGATTGTTGGACTAGGATCCAAAATTTCACCACCTTTTACGATTTTTCGATTCTGGCGATTTTCCCTAGGGGTACCCCTAGGGAAATCCGTCAGATCCCGACGAGGCCGATTCTCGATGCGTTGTGACCGGCAAGCTTCCAGTAGCTATTCCAATCAAGTTTTCCCGGATTGTTGGACTCGGATCCAAAATTTCACCACTTTTTACGATTTTTCGATTCTGGCGATTTTCCCTAGGGGTACCCCTAGGGAAATCCGTCATATCCCGACGAGGCCGATTCTCGATGCGTTGTGACCGGCAAGCTTCCAGTAGCTATTCCAATCAAGTTTTCCCGAATTGTTGGACTCGGATCCAAAATTTCACCACTTTTTACGATTTTTCGATTCTGGCGATTTTCCCTAGGGGTACCCCTAGGGAAATCCGTCAGATCCCGACGAGGCCGATTCTCGATGCATTGTGACCGGAAAGCTTCCAGTAGCTATTCCAATCAAGTTTTCCCGGATTGTTGGACTCGGATCCAAAATTTCACCACTTTTTATGATTTTTCGATTCTGGCGATTTTCCCTAGGGGTACCCGTAGGGAAATCCGTCAGATCCCGACGAGGCCGATTCTCGATTCGTTGTGACCGGCAAGCTTCCAGTAGCTATTCCAATCAAGTTTTCCCGGATTTTTGGACTCGGATCCAAAATTTAACCACTTTTTACGATTTTTCGATTCTGGCGATTTTCCCTAGGGGTACCCCTAGGGAAATCCGTCAGATCCCGACGAGGCCGATTCTCGATGCGTTGTGACCGGCAAGCTTCCAGTAGCTATTCCAATCAAGTTTTACCGGATTGTTGGACTCGGATCTAAAATTTCACCACTTTTTACGATTTTTCGATTCTTGCGATTTTCCCTAGGGGTACCCCTAGGAAAATCCGTGAAAATTCGTCAGATCCCGACGAGGCCGATTCTTGATGCGTTGTGACCGGCAAGCTTCCAGTAGCTATTCCAATCGAGTTTTACCGGATTGTTGGACTCGGATCCAAAATTTCACCACTTTTTACGATTTTTCGATTCTGGCGATTTTCCCTAGGGGTACCCCTAGGAAAATCCGTCAGATCCCGACGAGGCCGATTCTCAATGCGTTGTGACCGGCAAGCTTCCAGTAGCTATTCCAATCAAGTTTTCCCGGATTGTTGAACTCGGATCCAAAATTTCACCACTTTTTACGATTTTTCGATTCTGTCGATTTTCCCTAGAGGTACCCCTAGGGAAATCCGTGAAAATTCGTCAGATACCGACGAGGCCGATACTCTAAGCGTTGTGACCGGCAAGCTTCCAGTAGCTATTCCAATCAAGTTTTCCCGGATTGTTGGACTCGGATCCAAAATTTCACCACTTTTTACGATTTTTCGATTCTGGCGATTTTCCCTAGGGGTACCCCTAGGGAAATTCGTCAGATCCCGACGAGGCCGATTCTCAATGCGTTGTGACTGGCAAGCTTCCAGTAGCTATTCCAATCAAGTTTTCCCGGATTGTTGAACTCGGATCCAAAATTTCACCACTTTTTACGATTTTTCGATTCTGTCGATTTTCCCTAGAGGTACCCCTAGGGAAATCCGTGAAAATTCGTCAGATACCGACGAGGCCGATACTCTAAGCGTTGTGACCGGCAAGCTTCCAGTAGCTATTCCAATCAAGTTTTCCCGGATTGTTAGACTCGGATCCAAAATTTCACCACTTTTTACGATTTTTCGATTCTGGCGATTTTCCCTAGGGGTACCCCTAGGGAAATCCGTCAGATCCCGACGAGGCCGATTCTCAATGCGTTGTGAGCGGCAAGCTTCCAGTAGCTATTCCAATCAAGTTTTCCCGGATTGTTGGACTCGGATCCAAAATTTCACCACTTTTTACGATTTTTCGATTCTGTCGATTTTCCCTAGGGGTACCCCTAGGGAAATCCGTGAAAATTCGTCAGATACCGACGAGGCCGATTCTCGATGCGTTGTGACCGGCAAGCTTCCAGTAGCTATTCCAATCAAGTTTTCCCGGATTGTTGGACTCGGATCCAAAATTTCACCACTTTTTACGATTTTTCGATTCTGGCGATTTTCCCTTGGGGTACCCCTAGGAAAATCCGTGAAAATTCGTCAGATCCCGACGAGACCGATTCTCGATGTGTTGTGACCGGCAAGCTTCCAGTAGCTATTCCAATCAAGTTTTCCCGGATTGTTGGACTCGGATCCAAAATTTCACCACTTTTTACGATTTTTCGATTCTGGCGATTTTCCCTAGGGGTACCCCTAGGGAAATCCGTCAGATCCCGACGAGGCCGATTCTCGATGCGTTGTGACCGGCAAGCTTCCAGTAGCTATTCCAATCAATTTTTCCCGAATTGTTGGACTCGGATCAAAATTTCACCACTTTTTACGATTTTTCGATTCTGGCGATTTTCCCTAGGGGTACCCCTAGGGAAATCCGTCAGAACCCAACGAGGACGATTCTCGATGCGTTGTGACCGGCAAGTTTCCAGTAGCTATTCCAATCAAGTTTTCCCGGATTGTTGGACTCGGATCCAAAATTTCACCACTTTTTACGATTTTTCGATTCTGGCGATTTTCCCTAGGGGTACCCCTAGGGAAATCCGTGAAAATTCGTCAGATCCCGACGAGGCCGATTCTCGATGCGTTGTGACCGGCAAGCTTCCAGTAGCTATTCCAATCAAGTTTTCCCGGATTGTTGGACTCGGATCCAAAATTTCACCACTTTTTACGATTTTTCGATTCTGGCGATTTTCCCTAGGGGTACCCCTAGGGAAATCCGTCAGAACCCGACGAGGCCGATTCTCGATGCGTTGTGACCGGCTAGTTTCCAGTAGCTATTCCAATCAAGTTTTCCCGGATTGTTGGACTCGGATCCAAAATTTCACCACTTTTTACGATTTTTCGATTCTGGCGATTTTCCCTAGGGGGTACCCTTAGGGAAATCCGTGAAAATCCGTCAGATCCCGACGAGGCCGATTCTCGATGCGTTGTGATCGGCAAGCTTCCAGTAGCTATTCCAATCAAGATTTCCCGGATTGTTGGACTCGGATCCAAAATTTCACCACTTTTTACGATTTTTCGATTCTGGCGATTTTCCCTAGGGGTACCCCTAGGGAAATCCGTCAGATCCCGACGAGGCTGATTCTCGATGCGTTGTGACCGGCAAGCTTCCAGTAGCTATTCCAATCAAGTTTTCCCGGATTGTCGGACTCGGATCCAAAATTTCACCACTTTTTACGATTTTTCGATTCTGGCGATTTTCCCTAGGGGTACCCCTAGGGAAATCCGTCAGATCCCGACGAGGCCGATTCTCGATGCGTTATGACCGGCAAGCTTCCAGTAGCTATTCCAATCAATTTTTCCCGGATTGTTGGACTCGGATCCAAAATTTCACCACTTTTTACGATTTTTCGATTCTTGCGATTTTCCCTAGGGGTACCCCTAGGGAAATCCGTCAGAACCCGACGAGGCCGATTCTCGATGCGTTGTAACCGGCAAGTTTCCAGTAGCTATTCAAATCAAGTTTTCCCGGATTGTTGGACTCGGATCCAAAATTTCACCACTTTTTACGATTTTTCGATTCTGGCGATTTTCCCTAGGGGTACCCCTAGGGAAATCCGTGAAAATCCGTCAGATCCCGACGAGGCCGATTCTCGATGCGTTGTGACCGGCAAGCTTCCAGTAGCTATTCCAATCAAGATTACCCGGATTGTTGGACTCGGATCCAAAATTTCACCACTTTTTACGATTTTTCGATTATGGCGATTTTCCCTAGGGGTACCCCTAGGGAAATCCGTCAGATCCCGACGAGGCCGATTCTCGATGCGTTGTGACCGGCAAGCTTCCAGTAGCTATTCCAATTAAGTTTTCTCGGATTGTTGGACTCGGATCAAAAATTTCACCACTTTTTACGATTTTTCGATTCTGGCGATTTTCCCTAGGGGTACCCCTAGGGAAATCCGTCAGATCCCGACGAGGCCGATTCTCGATGCGTTGTGACCGACAAGCTTCCAGTAGCTATTCCAATCAAGTTTTCCAGGATTGTTGGACTCGGATCCAAAATTTCACCACTTTTTATGATTTTTCGATTCTGGCGATTTTCGCTAGGGGTACCCCTAGGGAAATCCGTGAAAATCCGTCAGATCCCGACGAGACCGATTCTCGATGCGTTCTGACCGGCAAGCTTCCAGTAGCTATTCCAATCAAGTTTTCATGGATTGTTGGACTCGGATCCAAAATTTCACCACTTTTTACGATTTTTTGATTCTGGCGATTTTCCCTAGGGGTAGCCCTAGGGAAATCCATCAGATCCCGACGAGGCCGATTCTCGATGCATTGTGACCGGCATGCTTCCAGTATCTATTCCAATCAAGTTTTCCCGGATTGTTGGACTCGGATCCAAAATTTCACCACTTTTTATGATTTTTCGATTCTGGCGATTTTCCCTATGGGTACCCCTAGGGAAATCCGTCAGATCCCGACGAGGCCGATTCTCGATGCGTTGTGACCGGCAAGCTTCCAGTAGCTATTCCAATCAACTTTTCCCGGATTGTTGGACTCGGATCCAAAATTTCACCACTTTTTATGATTTTTCGATTCTGGCGATTTTCGCTATGGGTACCCCTAGGGAAATCCATCAGATCCCGACGAGGCCGAATTTCGATGCGTTGTGACCGGCAAGCTTCCAGTAGCTATTCCAATCAACTTTTCCCGGATTGTTGGACTCGGATCCAAAATTTCACCACTTTTTATGATTTTTTGATACTTGCAATTTTCCCTAGGGGTACCCCTAGGGCAATCCGTGAAAATTCGTCAGATCGCGACCGGCAAGCTTCCAGTAGCTATTCCAATCAAGTTTTCCCGGATTGTTGGACTCGGATACAAAATTTCACCACTTTTTACGATTTTTCGATTCTGGCGATTTTCCCTAGGGGTACCCCTAGGGAAATCCGTGAAAATCCGTCAGATCCCGACGAGGCCGATTCTCAAAGCGTTGTGACCGGCAAGCTTCCAGTAGCTATTCCAATCAAGTTTTCCCGGATTGTTGGACTCGGATCCAAAATTTCACAACTTTTACGATTTTTCGATTCTGGCGATTTTCCTGAGGGGTACCCCTAGGGAAATCCGTCAGATCCTGCCGAGGCCGATTCTCGATGCGTTGTGACCGGTAAGCTTCCAGTAGCTATTCCAATCAAGTTTTCCCGGATTGTTGGACTCGGATCAAAAATTTCTCCACTTTTTACGATTTTTCGATTCTGGCGATTTTCCCTAGGGGTACCCCTAGTGAAATCCGTGAAAATTCTTCAGATCCTGACGAGGCCGATTCTCGATGTGTTGTGACCGGCATGCTTCCAGTAGCAATTCCAATCAAGTTTTCTCGGATTGTTGGACTCGGATCAAAAATTTCACCACTTTTTACGATTTTTCGATTCTGGCGATTTTCCCTAGGGGTACCCCTAAGGAAATCCGTCAGATCCCGACGAGGCCGATTCTCGATGCGTTGTGACCGGCAAGCTTCCAGTAGCTATTCCAATCAAGTTTTCCCGGATTGTTGGACTCGGATCCAAAATTTCACCACTTTTTACGATTTTTCGATTCTGGCGATTTTCCCTAGGGGTACCCCTAGGGAAATCCGTCAGATCCCGACGAGTCCGATTCTCGATGCGTTGTGACCGGCAAGCTTCCAGTAGCTATTCCAATCAAGTTTTCCCGGATTGTTGGACTCGGATCCAAAATTTCACCACTTTTTACGATTTTTCGATTCTGGCGATTTTCACTAGGGGTACCCCTAGGGAAATCCGTGAAAATTCGTCAGATCCCGACGAGGCCGATTCTCGATGCGTTGTGACTGGCAAGCTTCCAGTAGATATTCCAATAAAGTTTTCCCGGATTGTTGGACTCGGATCCAAAATTTCACCACTTTTTACGATTTTTCGATTCTGGCGATTTTCACTAGGGGTACCCCTAGGGAAATCCGTCAGATCCCAACGAGGCCGATTCTCGATGCGTTGTGACCGGCAAGCTTCCAGTAGCTATTCCAATCAAGTTTTCCCGGATTGTTAGACTCGGATCCAAAACTTCACCACTTTTTACGATTTTTCGATTCTGGCGATTTTCCCTAGGTTCTGGCGATTTTCCCTAGGGGTACCCCTAGGGAAATCCGTCAGATCCCGACGAGGCCGATTCTCGATGCGTTGTGACCGGAAAGATTCCAGTAGCTATTCCAATCAATTTTTCCCGGATTGTTGGACTCGGATCAAAAATTTCACCACTTTTTACGATTTTTCGATTCTGGCGATTTTCCCTAGGCGTACCCCTAGGGAAATCCGCAAAAATTCGTTAGATCGCGACGAGGCCGATTCTCGATGCGTTGTGACAGGCAAGCTTCCAGTAGCTATTCCAATCGAGTTTTCCCGAATTATTGGACTCGGATCCAAAATTTCACCACTTTTTACGATTTTTCGATTCTGGTGATTTTCCCTAGTGGTACCCCTAGGGAAATCCCTAAAAATTCCGACGAGGCCAATTCTCGATGCGTTATGACCGGCAAGCTTCCAGTAGCTATTTCAATCGAGTTTTACCGAATTATTGGACTCCGATCCAAAATTTCACCACTTTTTACGATTTTTCTATTATTGTGATTTTCCCTAGTGGTACCCCTAGGGAAATCCGTAAAAATTTCGACGAGGTCAATTCTCGATGCGTTGAGACCGGCAAGCTTCAAGTACCTATTCCAATCGAGTTTTCCCGAATTATTGGACTCGGATCAAAAATTTCACCAATTTTTACGATTTTTCGATTCTGGTGATTTTCCCTAGTGGTACCCCTAGGGAAATCCGTAAAAATTCGTCAGATTCCGACGAGGCCAATTCTCGATGCGTTGTGACCGGCAAGCTTCCAGTAGCTATTCCAATCGAGTTTTCCCGAATTATTGGACTCAGATCCAAAATTTTACCACTTTTTACGATTTTTTGATTCTGGTGATTTTCCCTAGTGGTACCCCTAGGAAAATCCGTAAAAATTCGTCAGATTCCGACGAGGCCAATTCTCGATGCGTTGTGACCGGCAAGCTTCCAGTAGCTATTCCAATCGAGTTTTCCCGAATTATTGGACTCGGATCAGAAAATTTCTCCACTTTTTACGATTTTTCGATTCTGGTGATTTTCCCTAGTGGTACCCCTAGTGAAATCCGTAAAAATTCCGACGAGGCCAATTCTCGATGCGTTGTGACCGGCAAGCTTCCAGTAGCTATTCCAATCGAGTTTTCCCGAATTATTGGACTCGGATCAGAAAATTTCACCACTTTTTACGATTTTTCGATTCTGGTGATTTTCCCTAGTGGTACCCCTAGGGAAATCCGTAAAAATTCCGACGAGGCCAATTCTCGATGCGTTGTGACCGGCAAGCTTCCAGTAGCTATTTCAATCGAGTTTTCCCGAATTATTGGACTCGGATCAGAAAATTTCACCACTTTTTACGATTTTTCGATTCTGGTGATTTTCCCTAGTGGTATCCCTAGGGAAATCCCTAAAAATTCCGACGAGGCCAATTCTCGATGCGTTGTGACCGGAAAGCTTCCAGTAGCTATTCCTATCGAGTTTTCCCGAATTATTGGACTCGGATCCAAAATTTCACCACTTTTTCCGATTTTTCGATTCTGGTGATTTTCCCTAGTGGTACCCCTAGGGAAATCCGTAAAAATTCGTCAGATTCCGACGAGGCCAATTCTCGATGCATTGTGACCGGCAAGCTTCCAGTAGCTATTCCAATCGAGTTTTCCCGAATTATTGGACTCGGATCCAAAATTTCACCACTTTTTGCGATTTTTCGATTCTGGTGATTTTCCATAGTGGTATCCCTAGGGAAATCCGTAAAAATTCCGACGAGACCAATTCTCGATGCGTTGTGACCGGCAAGCTTCCAGTAGCTATTCCAATCGAATTTTCCCGAATTATTGGACTCGGATCAGAAAATTTCACCACTTTTTACGATTTTTCGATTCTGGTGATTTTCCCTAGTGGTACCCCTAGGGAAATCCGTAAAAATTCCGACGAGGCCAATTCTCGATGCGTTGTGACCGGCAAGCTTCCAGTAGCTATTCCAATTGAGTTTTCCCGAATAATTGGACTAGGATCCAAAATTTCACCAATTTTTACGATTTTTCGATTCTGGTGATTTTCCCTAGTGGTACCCCTAGGGAAATCCGTAAAAATTCGTCAGATTCCGACGAGGCCAATTCTCGATGCGTTGTGACCAGCAAGCTTCTAGTAGCTATTCCAATCGAGTTTTCCCGAATTATTGGACTCGAATGAAAAATTTCACCACTTTTTACGATTTTTCGATTCTGGTGATTTTCCCTAGTGGTACCCCTAGGGAAATCCGTAAAAATTCGTTAGATTCCGACGAGGCCAATTCTCGATGCATTGTGGCCGGCAAGCTTCCAGTAGCTATTCCAATCGAGTTTTCCTGAATTATTGGACTCGGATCCAAAATTTCACCACTTTTTACGATTTTTTGATTCTGGTGATTTTCCCTAGTGGTACCCCTAGGGAAATCCGTAAATATTCATCAGATTTCGACGAGACCAATTCTCGATGCGTTGTGACCGGCAAGCTTCCAGTAGCTATTCCAATCGAGTTTTCCCGAATTATTGGACTCGGATCCAAAATTTCACCACTTTTTCCGATTTTTCGATTCTGGTGATTTTCCCTATTGGTACCCCTTGGGAAATCTGTAAAACTTCGTCAGATTCCGACGAGGCCAATTCTCGATGCGTTGTGACCGGAAAGCTTCCAGTAGCTATTCCAATCGAGTTTTCCCGAATTATTGGACTCGGATCAGAAAATTTCTCCACTTTTTACGATTTTTCGATTCTGGTGATTTTCCCTAGTGGTACCCCTAGGGAAATCCGTAAAAATTTCGACGAGGCCAATTCTCGATGCGTTGTGACCGGCAAGCTTCCAGTAGCTATTCCAATTGAGTTTTCCCGAATTATTGGACTCGGATCAGAAAATTTCACCACTTTTTACGATTTTTCGATTCTGGTGATTTTCCCTAGTGGTACCCCTAGGGAAATCCGTAAAAATTCCGACGAGGCCAATTCTCGATGCGTTGTGACCGGCAAGCTTCCAGTAGCTATTCCAATTGAGTTTTCCCGAATTATTGGACTCGGATCAGAAAATTTCACCACTTTTTACGATTTTTCGATTCTGGTGATTTTCCCTAGTGGTACCCCTAGGGAAATCCGTAAAAATTCCGACGAGGCCAATTCTCGATGCGTTGTGACCGGCAAGCTTCCAGTAGCTATTCCAATTGAGTTTTCCCGAATAATTGGACTCGGATCCAAAATTTCACCAATTTTTACGATTTTTCGATTCTGGTGATTTTCCCAAGTGGTACCCCTAGGGAAATCCGTAAAAATTCGTCAGATTCCGACGAGGCCAATTCTCGATGCGTTGTGACCGGCAAGCTTCCAGTAGCTATTCCAATCGAGTTTTCCCGAATTATTTGACTCGAATGAAAAATTTCACCACTTTTTACGATTTTTCGATTCTGGTGATTTTCCCTAGTGGTACCCCTAGGGAAATCCGTAAAAATTCGTTAGATTCCGACGAGGCCAATTCTCGATGCATTGTGACCGGCAAGCTTCCAGTAGCTATTCCAATTGAGTTTTCCTGAATTATTGGACTCGGATCCAAAATTTCACCACTTTTTACGATTTTTTGATTCTGGTGATTTTCCCTAATGGTACCCCTAGGGAAATCCGTAAATATTCATCAGATTCCGACGAGGGCAATTCTCGATGCGTTGTGACCGGCAAGCTTCCAGTAGCTATTCCAATCGAGTTTTCCCGAATTATTGGACTCGGATCCAAAATTTCACCACTTTTTCCGATTTTTCGATTCTGGTGATTTTCCCTATTGGTACCCCTAGGGAAATCTGTAAAAATTTGTCAGATTCCGACGAGGCCAATTCTCGATGCGTATTGACCGAAAAGCTTCCAGTAGCTATTCCAATCGAGTTTTCCCGAATTATTGGACTCGGATCAGAAAATTTCTCCACTTTTTACGATTTTTCGACTCTGGTGATTTTCCCTAGTGGTACCCCTAGGGAAATCCGTAAAAATTTCGACGAGGCCAATTCTCGATGCGTTGTGACCGGCAAGCTTCCAGTAGCTATTCCAATTGAGTTTTCCCGAATTATTGGACTCGGATCAGAAAATTTCACCACTTTTTACGATTTTTCGATTCTGGTGATTTTCCCTAGTGGTACCCCTGGGGAAATCCGTAAAAATTCCGACGAGGCCAATTCTCGATGCGTTGTGACCGGCAAGCTTCCAGTAGCTATTCCAATCGAGTTTTCCCGAATTATTGGACTCGGATCAGAAAATTTCACCACTTTTTACGATTTTTCGATTCTGGTGATTTTCCCTAGTGGTACCCCTAGGGAAATCCGTAAAAATTCCGACGAGGCCAATTCTCGATGCGTTGTGACCGGCAAGCTTCCAGTAGCTATTCCAATTGAGTTTTCCCGAATAATTGGACTCGGATCCAAAATTTCACCAATTTTTACGATTTTTCGATTCTGGTGATTTTCCCTAGTGGTACCCCTAGGGAAATCCGTAAAAATTCGTCAGATTCCGACGAGGCCAATTCTCGATGCGTTGTGACCGACAAGCTTCCAGTAGCTATTCCAATCGAGTTTTCCCGAATTATTTGACTCGAATGAAAATTTTCACCACTTTTTACGATTTTTCGATTCTGGTGATTTTCCCTTGTGGTACCCCTAGGGAAATCCGTAAAAATTCGTTAGATTCCGACGAGGCCAATTCTCGATGCATTGTGACCGGCAAGCTTCCAGTAGCTATTCCAATTGAGTTTTCCTGAATTATTGGACTCGGATCCAAAATTTCACCACTTTTTACGATTTTTTGATTCTGGTGATTTTCCCTAATGGTACCCCTAGGGAAATCCGTAAATATTCATCAGATTCCGACGAGGCCAATTCTCGATGCGTTGTGACCGGCAAGCTTCCAGTAGCTATTCCAATCGAGTTTTCCCGAATTATTGGACTCGGATCCAAAATTTCACCACTTTTTCCGATTTTTCGATTCTGGTGATTTTCCCTATTGGTACCCCTAGGGAAATCTGTAAAAATTTGTCAGATTCCGACGAGGCCAATTCTCGATGCGTATTGACCGGAAAGCTTCCAGTAGCTATTCCAATCGAGTTTTCCCGAATTATTGGACTCGGATCAGAAAATTTCTCCACTTTTTACGATTTTTCGATTCTGGTGATTTTCCCTAGTGGTACCCCTAGGGAAATCCGTAAAAATTTCGACGAGGCCAATTCTCGATGCGTTGTGACCGGCAAGCTTCCAGTAGCTATTCCAATTGAGTTTTCCCGAATTATTGGACTCGGATCAGAAAATTTCACCACTTTTTACGATTTTTCGATTCTGGTGATTTTCCCTAGTGGTACCCCTAGGGAAATCCGTAAAAATTCCGACGAGGCCAATTCTCGATGCGTTGTGACCGGCAAGCTTCCAGTAGCTATTCCAATCGAGTTTTCCCGAATTATTGGACTCGGATCAGAAAATTTCACCACTTTTTACGATTTTTCGATTCTGGTGATTTTCCCTAGTGGTACCCCTAGGGAAATCCGTAAAAATTCCGACGAGGCCAATTCTCGATGCGTTGTGACCGGCAAGCTTCCAGTAGCTATTCCAATTGAGTTTTCCCGAATTATTGGACTCGGATCAGAAAATTTCACCACTTTTTACGATTTTTCGATTCTGGTGATTTTCCCTAGTGGTACCCCTAGGGAAATCCGTAAAAATTCCGACGAGGCCAATTCTCGATGCGTTGTGACCGGCAAGCTTCCAGTAGCTATTCCAATCGAGTTTTCCCGAATTATTGGACTCGGATCAGAAAATTTCACCAATTTTTACGATTTTTCGATTTTGGTGATTTTCCCTAGTGGTACCCCTAGGGAAATCCGTAAAAATTCGTCAGATTCCGACGAGGCCAATTCTCGATGCGTTGTGACCGGCAAGCTTCCAGTAGCTATTCCAATCGAGTTTTCCCGAATTATTGGACTCATATGAAAAATTTCACCACTTTTTACGA
Organism: Excoecaria cochinchinensis; assembly: GCA_947683425.1. NCBI lineage: Eukaryota > Viridiplantae > Streptophyta > Magnoliopsida > Malpighiales > Euphorbiaceae > Excoecaria > Excoecaria cochinchinensis. Next base: position 166,293 of record CANTUQ010000216.1, read on the forward strand.
TTTTTCGATTCTGGTGATTTTCCCTAGTGGTACCCCTAGGGAAATCCGTAAAAATTCGTTAGATTCCGACGAGGCCAATTCTCGATGCATTGTGACCGGCAAGCTTCCAGTAGCTATTCCAATCGAGTTTTCCTGAATTATTGGACTCGGATCCAAAATTTCACCACTTTTTACGATTTTTTGATTCGAGTGATTTTCCCTAGTGGTACCCCTAGGGAAATCCGTAAATATTCGTCAGATTCCGACGAGGCCAATTCTCGATGCGTTGTGACCGGAAAGCTTCCAGTAGCTATTCCTATCGAGTTTTCCCGAATTATTGGACTCGGATCCAAAATTTCACCACTTTTTACGATTTTTCGATTCTGGTGATTTTCCCTAGTGGTACCCCTAGGGAAATCCGTAAAAATTTGTAAGATTCGGACGAGGCCAATTCTCGATGCGTTGTGACCGGCAAGCTTCCAGTAGCTATTCCAATTGAGTTTTCCCGAATTATTGGACTCGGATCCAAAATTTCACCACTTTTTACGATTTTTCGATTCTGGTGATTTTTCCTAGTGGTACCCCTAGGGAAATCCGTAAAAATTCCGACGAGACCAATTCTCGATGCGTTGTGACCGGCAAGCTTCCAGTAGCTATTCCAATAGAGTTTTCCCGAATTATTGGACTCGAATAAAAAATTTCACCACTTTTTACGATTTTTCGATTCTGGTGATTTTTCCTAGTGGTACCCCTAGGGAAATCCGTAAAATTCCGACGAGACCAATTCTCGATGCATTGTGACCGGCAAGCTTCCAGTAGCTATTCCAATCGAGTTTTCCTGAATTATTGGACTCGAATGAAAAATTTCACCACTTTTTACGATTTTTCGATTCTGGTGATTTTCCCTAGTGGTACCCCTAGGGAAATCCGTAAAAATTCATCAGATTCCGACGAGGCCAATTCTCGATGCGTTGTGACCGGCAAGCTTCCAGTAGCTATTCCAATCGAGTTTTCCCGAATTATTGGACTCGAATCAAAAATTTCACCACTTTTTACGATTTTTCGATTCTGGTGATTTTCCCTAGTGGTACCCCTAGGGAAATCCGTAAAATTCCAACGAGACCAATTCTCGATGCGTTGTGACCGGCAAGCTTCCAGTAGCTATTCCAATCGAGTTTTCCCGAATTATTGGACTCGAATGAAAAATTTCACCACTTTTTACGATTTTTCGATTCTGGTGATTTTCCCTAGTGGTACCCCTAGGGAAATCCGTAAAAATTCGTTAGATTCCGACGAGGCCAATTCTCGATGCATTGTGACCGGCAAGCTTCCAGTAGCTATTCCAATCGAGTTTTCCTGAATTATTGGACTCGGATCCAAAATTTCACCACTTTTTACGATTTTTTGATTCTGGTGATTTTCCCTAGTGGTACCCCAAGGGAAATCCGTAAATATTCATCAGATTTCGACGAGGCCAATTCTCGATGCGTTGTGACCGGCAAGCTTCCAGTAGCTATTCCAATCGAGTTTTCCCGAATTATTGGACTCGGATCCAAAATTTTACCACTTTTTACGATTTTTCGATTCTTCTGATTTTCCCTAGTGGTACCCCTAGGGAAATCCGTAAAAATTCCGACGAGGCCAATTCTCGATGCGTTGTGACCGGCAAGCTTCCAGTAGCTATTCCAATCGAGTTTTCCCGAATTATTGGACTCGGAACCAAAATTTCACCACTTTTTCCGATTTTTCGATTCTGGTGATTTTCCCTATTGGTACCCCTAGGGAAATCTGTAAAAATTCGTCAGATTCCGACGAGGCCAATTCTCGATGCGTTGTGACCGGAAAGCTTCCAGTAGCTATTCCTATCGAGTTTTCCCGAATTATTGGACTCGGATCCAAAATTTCACCACTTTTTACGATTTTTCGATTCTGGTGATTTTCCCTAGTGGTACCCCTAGGGAAATCCGTAAAAATTCGTCAGATTCCGATGAGGCCAATTTCGATGCGTTGTGACCGGCAAGCTTCCAGTAGCTATTTCAATCGAGTTTTCACGAATTATTGGACTCGGATCCAAAATTTCACCACTTTTTACGATTTTTCGATTCTGTTGATTTTCCCTAGTGGTACCCCTAGGGAAATCCGTAAAAATTCCAACGAGGCCAATTCTCGATGCGTTGTGACCGGCAAGCTTCCAGTAGCTATTCCAATCGAGTTTTCCCGAATTATTGGACTCGAATCAAAAATTTCACCACTTTTTACGATTTTTCGATTCTGGTGATTTTCCCTAGTGGTACCCATAGGGAAATCCGTAAAAATTCGTCAGATTCCGACGAGGCCAATTCTCGATGCGTTGTGACCGGCAAGCTTCTAGTAGCTATTCCAATTGAGTTTTCTCGAATTATTGGACTCGGATCCAAAATTTCACCACTTTTTACGATTTTTCGATTCTGGTGATTTTCCCTTGTGGTACCCCTAGGAAAATCCGTAAAAATTCCGACGAGACTAATTCTCGATGTGTTGTGACCGGCAAGCTTCCAGTAGCTATTCCAATCGAGTTTTCCCGAATTATTGGACTCGGATCCAAAATTTTACCACTTTTTACGATTTTTCGATTCTTCTGATTTTCCCTAGTGGTACCCCTAGGGAAATCCGTAAAAATTCCGACGAGGCTAATTATCGATGCGTTGTGACCGGCAAGCTTCCAGTAGCTATTCCAATCGAGTTTTCCCGAATTATTGGACTCGGATCAAAAATTTCACCACTTTTTCCGATTTTTCGATTCTGGTGATTTTCCCTATTGGTACCCCTAGGGAAATCTTTAAAAATTCGTCAGATTCCGACGAGGCTAATTCTCGATGCGTTGTGACCGGAAAGCTTCCAGTAGCTATTCCTATCGAGTTTTCCCGAATTATTGGACTCGGATACAAAATTTCACCACTTTTTACGATTTTTCGATTCTGGTGATTTTCCCTAGTGGTACCCCTAGGGAAATCCGTAAAAATTCCGACGAGGCCAATTCTCGATGCGTTGTGACCGGCAAGCTTCCAGTAGCTATTCCAATCGAGTTTTCCCGAATTATTGGACTCGGATCAGAAAATTTCACCACTTTTTACGATTTTTCGATTCTGGTGATTTTCCCTAGTGGTACCCCTAGGGAAATCCGTAAAAATTCCGACGAGGCCAATTCTCGATGCGTTGTGACCGGCAAGCTTCCAGTAGCTATTCCAATTGAGTTTTCCCGAATTATTGGACTCGGATCAGAAAATTTCACCACTTTTTACGATTTTTCGATTCTGGTGATTTTCCCTAGTGGTACCCCTAGGGAAATCCGTAAAAATTCCGACGAGGCCAATTCTCGATGCGTTGTGACCGGCAAGCTTCCAGTAGCTATTCCAATCGAGTTTTCCCGAATTATTGGACTCGGATCAGAAAATTTCACCAATTTTTACGATTTTTCGATTCTGGTGATTTTCCCTAGTGGTACCCCTAGGGAAATCCGTAAAAATTCGTCAGATTCCGACGAGGCCAATTCTCGATGCGTTGTGACCGGCAAGCTTCCAGTAGCTATTCCAATCGAGTTTTCCCGAATTATTGGACTCATATGAAAAATTTCACCACTTTTTACGATTTTTCGATTCTGGTGATTTTCCCTAGTGGTACCCCTAGGGAAATCCGTAAAAATTCGTTAGATTCCGACGAGGCCAATTCTCGATGCATTGTGACCGGCAAGCTTCCAGTAGCTATTCCAATCGAGTTTTCCTGAATTATTGGACTCGGATCCAAAATTTCACCACTTTTTACGATTTTTTGATTCGAGTGATTTTCCCTAGTGGTACCCCTAGGGAAATCCGTAAATATTCGTCAGATTCCGACGAGGCCAATTCTCGATGCGTTGTGACCGGAAAGCTTCCAGTAGCTATTCCTATCGAGTTTTCCCGAATTATTGGACTCGGATCCAAAATTTCACCACTTTTTACGATTTTTCGATTCTGGTGATTTTCCCTAGTGGTACCCCTAGGGAAATCCGTAAAAATTTGTAAGATTCGGACGAGGCCAATTCTCGATGCGTTGTGACCGGCAAGCTTCCAGTAGCTATTCCAATTGAGTTTTCCCGAATTATTGGACTCGGATCCAAAATTTCACCACTTTTTACGATTTTTCGATTCTGGTGATTTTTCCTAGTGGTACCCCTAGGGAAATCCGTAAAAATTCCGACGAGACCAATTCTCGATGCGTTGTGACCGGCAAGCTTCCAGTAGCTATTCCAATAGAGTTTTCCCGAATTATTGGACTCGAATAAAAAATTTCACCACTTTTTACGATTTTTCGATTCTGGTGATTTTTCCTAGTGGTACCCCTAGGGAAATCCGTAAAATTCCGACGAGACCAATTCTCGATGCATTGTGACCGGCAAGCTTCCAGTAGCTATTCCAATCGAGTTTTCCTGAATTATTGGACTCGAATGAAAAATTTCACCACTTTTTACGATTTTTCGATTCTGGTGATTTTCCCTAGTGGTACCCCTAGGGAAATCCGTAAAAATTCATCAGATTCCGACGAGGCCAATTCTCGATGCGTTGTGACCGGCAAGCTTCCAGTAGCTATTCCAATCGAGTTTTCCCGAATTATTGGACTCGAATCAAAAATTTCACCACTTTTTACGATTTTTCGATTCTGGTGATTTTCCCTAGTGGTACCCCTAGGGAAATCCGTAAAATTCCAACGAGACCAATTCTCGATGCGTTGTGACCGGCAAGCTTCCAGTAGCTATTCCAATCGAGTTTTCCCGAATTATTGGACTCGAATGAAAAATTTCACCACTTTTTACGATTTTTCGATTCTGGTGATTTTCCCTAGTGGTACCCCTAGGGAAATCCGTAAAAATTCGTTAGATTCCGACGAGGCCAATTCTCGATGCATTGTGACCGGCAAGCTTCCAGTAGCTATTCCAATCGAGTTTTCCTGAATTATTGGACTCGGATCCAAAATTTCACCACTTTTTACGATTTTTTGATTCTGGTGATTTTCCCTAGTGGTACCCCAAGGGAAATCCGTAAATATTCATCAGATTTCGACGAGGCCAATTCTCGATGCGTTGTGACCGGCAAGCTTCCAGTAGCTATTCCAATCGAGTTTTCCCGAATTATTGGACTCGGATCCAAAATTTTACCACTTTTTACGATTTTTCGATTCTTCTGATTTTCCCTAGTGGTACCCCTAGGGAAATCCGTAAAAATTCCGACGAGGCCAATTCTCGATGCGTTGTGACCGGCAAGCTTCCAGTAGCTATTCCAATCGAGTTTTCCCGAATTATTGGACTCGGAACCAAAATTTCACCACTTTTTCCGATTTTTCGATTCTGGTGATTTTCCCTATTGGTACCCCTAGGGAAATCTGTAAAAATTCGTCAGATTCCGACGAGGCCAATTCTCGATGCGTTGTGACCGGAAAGCTTCCAGTAGCTATTCCTATCGAGTTTTCCCGAATTATTGGACTCGGATCCAAAATTTCACCACTTTTTACGATTTTTCGATTCTGGTGATTTTCCCTAGTGGTACCCCTAGGGAAATCCGTAAAAATTCGTCAGATTCCGATGAGGCCAATTTCGATGCGTTGTGACCGGCAAGCTTCCAGTAGCTATTTCAATCGAGTTTTCACGAATTATTGGACTCGGATCCAAAATTTCACCACTTTTTACGATTTTTCGATTCTGTTGATTTTCCCTAGTGGTACCCCTAGGGAAATCCGTAAAAATTCCAACGAGGCCAATTCTCGATGCGTTGTGACCGGCAAGCTTCCAGTAGCTATTCCAATCGAGTTTTCCCGAATTATTGGACTCGAATCAAAAATTTCACCACTTTTTACGATTTTTCGATTCTGGTGATTTTCCCTAGTGGTACCCATAGGGAAATCCGTAAAAATTCGTCAGATTCCGACGAGGCCAATTCTCGATGCGTTGTGACCGGCAAGCTTCTAGTAGCTATTCCAATTGAGTTTTCTCGAATTATTGGACTCGGATCCAAAATTTCACCACTTTTTACGATTTTTCGATTCTGGTGATTTTCCCTTGTGGTACCCCTAGGAAAATCCGTAAAAATTCCGACGAGACTAATTCTCGATGTGTTGTGACCGGCAAGCTTCCAGTAGCTATTCCAATCGAGTTTTCCCGAATTATTGGACTCGGATCCAAAATTTTACCACTTTTTACGATTTTTCGATTCTTCTGATTTTCCCTAGTGGTACCCCTAGGGAAATCCGTAAAAATTCCGACGAGGCTAATTATCGATGCGTTGTGACCGGCAAGCTTCCAGTAGCTATTCCAATCGAGTTTTCCCGAATTATTGGACTCGGATCAAAAATTTCACCACTTTTTCCGATTTTTCGATTCTGGTGATTTTCCCTATTGGTACCCCTAGGGAAATCTTTAAAAATTCGTCAGATTCCGACGAGGCTAATTCTCGATGCGTTGTGACCGGAAAGCTTCCAGTAGCTATTCCTATCGAGTTTTCCCGAATTATTGGACTCGGATACAAAATTTCACCACTTTTTACGATTTTTCGATTCTGGTGATTTTCCCTAGTGGTACCCCTAGGGAAATCCGTAAAAATTCCGACGAGGCCAATTCTCGATGCGTTGTGACCGGCAAGCTTCCAGTAGCTATTCCAATCGAGTTTTCCCGAATTATTGGACTCGGATCAGAAAATTTCACCACTTTTTACGATTTTTCGATTCTGGTGATTTTCCCTAGTGGTACCCCTAGGGAAATCCGTAAAAATTCCGACGAGGCCAATTCTCGATGCGTTGTGACCGGCAAGCTTCCAGTAGCTATTACAATTGAGTTTTCCCGAATTATTGGACTCGGATCAGAAAATTTCACCACTTTTTACGATTTTTCGATTCTGGTGATTTTCCCTAGTGGTACCCCTAGGGAAATCCGTAAAAATTCCGACGAGGCCAATTCTCGATGCGTTGTGACCGGCAAGCTTCCAGTAGCTATTCCAATCGAGTTTTCCCGAATTATTGGACTCGGATCAGAAAATTTCACCAATTTTTACGATTTTTCGATTCTGGTGATTTTCCCTAGTGGTACCCCTAGGGAAATCCGTAAAAATTCGTCAGATTCCGACGAGGCCAATTCTCGATGCGTTGTGACCGGCAAGCTTCCAGTAGCTATTCCAATCGAGTTTTCCCGAATTATTGGACTCATATGAAAAATTTCACCACTTTTTACGATTTTTCGATTCTGGTGATTTTCCCTAGTGGTACCCCTAGGGAAATCCGTAAAAATTCGTTAGATTCCGACGAGGCCAATTCTCGATGCATTGTGACCGGCAAGCTTCCAGTAGCTATTCCAATCGAGTTTTCCTGAATTATTGGACTCGGATCCAAAATTTCACCACTTTTTACGATTTTTTGATTCGAGTGATTTTCCCTAGTGGTACCCCTAGGGAAATCCGTAAATATTCGTCAGATTCCGACGAGGCCAATTCTCGATGCGTTGTGACCGGAAAGCTTCCAGTAGCTATTCCTATCGAGTTTTCCCGAATTATTGGACTCGGATCCAAAATTTCACCACTTTTTACGATTTTTCGATTCTGGTGATTTTCCCTAGTGGTACCCCTAGGGAAATCCGTAAAAATTTGTAAGATTCGGACGAGGCCAATTCTCGATGCGTTGTGACCGGCAAGCTTCCAGTAGCTATTCCAATTGAGTTTTCCCGAATTATTGGACTCGGATCCAAAATTTCACCACTTTTTACGATTTTTCGATTCTGGTGATTTTTCCTAGTGGTACCCCTAGGGAAATCCGTAAAAATTCCGACGAGACCAATTCTCGATGCGTTGTGACCGGCAAGCTTCCAGTAGCTATTCCAATAGAGTTTTCCCGAATTATTGGACTCGAATAAAAAATTTCACCACTTTTTACGATTTTTCGATTCTGGTGATTTTTCCTAGTGGTACCCCTAGGGAAATCCGTAAAATTCCGACGAGACCAATTCTCGATGCATTGTGACCGGCAAGCTTCCAGTAGCTATTCCAATCGAGTTTTCCTGAATTATTGGACTCGAATGAAAAATTTCACCACTTTTTACGATTTTTCGATTCTGGTGATTTTCCCTAGTGGTACCCCTAGGGAAATCCGTAAAAATTCATCAGATTCCGACGAGGCCAATTCTCGATGCGTTGTGACCGGCAAGCTTCCAGTAGCTATTCCAATCGAGTTTTCCCGAATTATTGGACTCGAATCAAAAATTTCACCACTTTTTACGATTTTTCGATTCTGGTGATTTTCCCTAGTGGTACCCCTAGGGAAATCCGTAAAATTCCAACGAGACCAATTCTCGATGCGTTGTGACCGGCAAGCTTCCAGTAGCTATTCCAATCGAGTTTTCCCGAATTATTGGACTCGAATGAAAAATTTCACCACTTTTTACGATTTTTCGATTCTGGTGATTTTCCCTAGTGGTACCCCTAGGGAAATCCGTAAAAATTCGTTAGATTCCGACGAGGCCAATTCTCGATGCATTGTGACCGGCAAGCTTCCAGTAGCTATTCCAATCGAGTTTTCCTGAATTATTGGACTCGGATCCAAAATTTCACCACTTTTTACGATTTTTTGATTCTGGTGATTTTCCCTAGTGGTACCCCAAGGGAAATCCGTAAATATTCATCAGATTTCGACGAGGCCAATTCTCGATGCGTTGTGACCGGCAAGCTTCCAGTAGCTATTCCAATCGAGTTTTCCCGAATTATTGGACTCGGATCCAAAATTTTACCACTTTTTACGATTTTTCGATTCTTCTGATTTTCCCTAGTGGTACCCCTAGGGAAATCCGTAAAAATTCCGACGAGGCCAATTCTCGATGCGTTGTGACCGGCAAGCTTCCAGTAGCTATTCCAATCGAGTTTTCCCGAATTATTGGACTCGGAACCAAAATTTCACCACTTTTTCCGATTTTTCGATTCTGGTGATTTTCCCTATTGGTACCCCTAGGGAAATCTGTAAAAATTCGTCAGATTCCGACGAGGCCAATTCTCGATGCGTTGTGACCGGAAAGCTTCCAGTAGCTATTCCTATCGAGTTTTCCCGAATTATTGGACTCGGATCCAAAATTTCACCACTTTTTACGATTTTTCGATTCTGGTGATTTTCCCTAGTGGTACCCCTAGGGAAATCCGTAAAAATTCGTCAGATTCCGATGAGGCCAATTTCGATGCGTTGTGACCGGCAAGCTTCCAGTAGCTATTTCAATCGAGTTTTCACGAATTATTGGACTCGGATCCAAAATTTCACCACTTTTTACGATTTTTCGATTCTGTTGATTTTCCCTAGTGGTACCCCTAGGGAAATCCGTAAAAATTCCAACGAGGCCAATTCTCGATGCGTTGTGACCGGCAAGCTTCCAGTAGCTATTCCAATCGAGTTTTCCCGAATTATTGGACTCGAATCAAAAATTTCACCACTTTTTACGATTTTTCGATTCTGGTGATTTTCCCTAGTGGTACCCATAGGGAAATCCGTAAAAATTCGTCAGATTCCGACGAGGCCAATTCTCGATGCGTTGTGACCGGCAAGCTTCTAGTAGCTATTCCAATTGAGTTTTCTCGAATTATTGGACTCGGATCCAAAATTTCACCACTTTTTACGATTTTTCGATTCTGGTGATTTTCCCTTGTGGTACCCCTAGGAAAATCCGTAAAAATTCCGACGAGACTAATTCTCGATGTGTTGTGACCGGCAAGCTTCCAGTAGCTATTCCAATCGAGTTTTCCCGAATTATTGGACTCGGATCCAAAATTTTACCACTTTTTACGATTTTTCGATTCTTCTGATTTTCCCTAGTGGTACCCATAGGGAAATCCGTAAAAATTCCGACGAGGCTAATTATCGATGCGTTGTGACCGGCAAGCTTCCAGTAGCTATTCCAATCGAGTTTTCCCGAATTATTGGACTCGGATCAAAAATTTCACCACTTTTTCCGATTTTTCGATTCTGGTGATTTTCCCTATTGGTACCCCTAGGGAAATCTTTAAAAATTCGTCAGATTCCGACGAGGCTAATTCTCGATGCGTTGTGACCGGAAAGCTTCCAGTAGCTATTCCTATCGAGTTTTCCCGAATTATTGGACTCGGATACAAAATTTCACCACTTTTTACGATTTTTCGATTCTGGTGATTTTCCCTAGTGGTACCCCTAGGGAAATCCGTAAAAATTCCGACGAGGCCAATTCTCGATGCGTTGTGACCGGCAAGCTTCCAGTAGCTATTCCAATCGAGTTTTCCCGAATTATTGGACTCGGATCAGAAAATTTCACCACTTTTTACGATTTTTCGATTCTGGTGATTTTCCCTAGTGGTACCCCTAGGGAAATCCGTAAAAATTCCGACGAGGCCAATTCTCGATGCGTTGTGACCGGCAAGCTTCCAGTAGCTATTCCAATTGAGTTTTCCCGAATTATTGGACTCGGATCAGAAAATTTCACCACTTTTTACGATTTTTCGATTCTGGTGATTTTCCCTAGTGGTACCCCTAGGGAAATCCGTAAAAATTCCGACGAGGCCAATTCTCGATGCGTTGTGACCGGCAAGCTTCCAGTAGCTATTCCAATCGAGTTTTCCCGAATTATTGGACTCGGATCAGAAAATTTCACCAATTTTTACGATTTTTCGATTCTGGTGATTTTCCCTAGTGGTACCCCTAGGGAAATCCGTAAAAATTCGTCAGATTCCGACGAGGCCAATTCTCGATGCGTTGTGACCGGCAAGCTTCCAGTAGCTATTCCAATCGAGTTTTCCCGAATTATTGGACTCATATGAAAAATTTCACCACTTTTTACGATTTTTCGATTCTGGTGATTTTCCCTAGTGGTACCCCTAGGGAAATCCGTAAAAATTCGTTAGATTCCGACGAGGCCAATTCTCGATGCATTGTGACCGGCAAGCTTCCAGTAGCTATTCCAATCGAGTTTTCCTGAATTATTGGACTCGGATCCAAAATTTCACCACTTTTTACGATTTTTTGATTCGAGTGATTTTCCCTAGTGGTACCCCTAGGGAAATCCGTAAATATTCGTCAGATTCCGACGAGGCCAATTCTCGATGCGTTGTGACCGGAAAGCTTCCAGTAGCTATTCCTATCGAGTTTTCCCGAATTATTGGACTCGGATCCAAAATTTCACCACTTTTTACGATTTTTCGATTCTGGTGATTTTCCCTAGTGGTACCCCTAGGGAAATCCGTAAAAATTTGTAAGATTCGGACGAGGCCAATTCTCGATGCGTTGTGACCGGCAAGCTTCCAGTAGCTATTCCAATTGAGTTTTCCCGAATTATTGGACTCGGATCCAAAATTTCACCACTTTTTACGATTTTTCGATTCTGGTGATTTTTCCTAGTGGTACCCCTAGGGAAATCCGTAAAAATTCCGACGAGACCAATTCTCGATGCGTTGTGACCGGCAAGCTTCCAGTAGCTATTCCAATAGAGTTTTCCCGAATTATTGGACTCGAATAAAAAATTTCACCACTTTTTACGATTTTTCGATTCTGGTGATTTTTCCTAGTGGTACCCCTAGGGAAATCCGTAAAATTCCGACGAGACCAATTCTCGATGCATTGTGACCGGCAAGCTTCCAGTAGCTATTCCAATCGAGTTTTCCTGAATTATTGGACTCGAATGAAAAATTTCACCACTTTTTACGATTTTTCGATTCTGGTGATTTTCCCTAGTGGTACCCCTAGGGAAATCCGTAAAAATTCATCAGATTCCGACGAGGCCAATTCTCGATGCGTTGTGACCGGCAAGCTTCCAGTAGCTATTCCAATCGAGTTTTCCCGAATTATTGGACTCGAATCAAAAATTTCACCACTTTTTACGATTTTTCGATTCTGGTGATTTTCCCTAGTGGTACCCCTAGGGAAATCCGTAAAATTCCAACGAGACCAATTCTCGATGCGTTGTGACCGGCAAGCTTCCAGTAGCTATTCCAATCGAGTTTTCCCGAATTATTGGACTCGAATGAAAAATTTCACCACTTTTTACGATTTTTCGATTCTGGTGATTTTCCCTAGTGGTACCCCTAGGGAAATCCGTAAAAATTCGTTAGATTCCGACGAGGCCAATTCTCGATGCATTGTGACCGGCAAGCTTCCAGTAGCTATTCCAATCGAGTTTTCCTGAATTATTGGACTCGGATCCAAAATTTCACCACTTTTTACGATTTTTTGATTCTGGTGATTTTCCCTAGTGGTACCCCAAGGGAAATCCGTAAATATTCATCAGATTTCGACGAGGCCAATTCTCGATGCGTTGTGACCGGCAAGCTTCCAGTAGCTATTCCAATCGAGTTTTCCCGAATTATTGGACTCGGATCCAAAATTTTACCACTTTTTACGATTTTTCGATTCTTCTGATTTTCCCTAGTGGTACCCCTAGGGAAATCCGTAAAAATTCCGACGAGGCCAATTCTCGATGCGTTGTGACCGGCAAGCTTCCAGTAGCTATTCCAATCGAGTTTTCCCGAATTATTGGACTCGGAACCAAAATTTCACCACTTTTTCCGATTTTTCGATTCTGGTGATTTTCCCTATTGGTACCCCTAGGGAAATCTGTAAAAATTCGTCAGATTCCGACGAGGCCAATTCTCGATGCGTTGTGACCGGAAAGCTTCCAGTAGCTATTCCTATCGAGTTTTCCCGAATTATTGGACTCGGATCCAAAATTTCACCACTTTTTACGATTTTTCGATTCTGGTGATTTTCCCTAGTGGTACCCCTAGGGAAATCCGTAAAAATTCGTCAGATTCCGATGAGGCCAATTTCGATGCGTTGTGACCGGCAAGCTTCCAGTAGCTATTTCAATCGAGTTTTCACGAATTATTGGACTCGGATCCAAAATTTCACCACTTTTTACGATTTTTCGATTCTGTTGATTTTCCCTAGTGGTACCCCTAGGGAAATCCGTAAAAATTCCAACGAGGCCAATTCTCGATGCGTTGTGACCGGCAAGCTTCCAGTAGCTATTCCAATCGAGTTTTCCCGAATTATTGGACTCGAATCAAAAATTTCACCACTTTTTACGATTTTTCGATTCTGGTGATTTTCCCTAGTGGTACCCATAGGGAAATCCGTAAAAATTCGTCAGATTCCGACGAGGCCAATTCTCGATGCGTTGTGACCGGCAAGCTTCTAGTAGCTATTCCAATTGAGTTTTCTCGAATTATTGGACTCGGATCCAAAATTTCACCACTTTTTACGATTTTTCGATTCTGGTGATTTTCCCTTGTGGTACCCCTAGGAAAATCCGTAAAAATTCCGACGAGACTAATTCTCGATGTGTTGTGACCGGCAAGCTTCCAGTAGCTATTCCAATCGAGTTTTCCCGAATTATTGGACTCGGATCCAAAATTTTACCACTTTTTACGATTTTTCGATTCTTCTGATTTTCCCTAGTGGTACCCCTAGGGAAATCCGTAAAAATTCCGACGAGGCTAATTATCGATGCGTTGTGACCGGCAAGCTTCCAGTAGCTATTCCAATCGAGTTTTCCCGAATTATTGGACTCGGATCAAAAATTTCACCACTTTTTCCGATTTTTCGATTCTGGTGATTTTCCCTATTGGTACCCCTAGGGAAATCTTTAAAAATTCGTCAGATTCCGACGAGGCTAATTCTCGATGCGTTGTGACCGGAAAGCTTCCAGTAGCTATTCCTATCGAGTTTTCCCGAATTATTGGACTCGGATACAAAATTTCACCACTTTTTACGATTTTTCGATTCTGGTGATTTTCCCTAGTGGTACCCCTAGGGAAATCCGTAAAAATTCCGACGAGGCCAATTCTCGATGCGTTGTGACCGGCTAGCTTCCAATAGCTATTCCAATCGAGTTTTCCCGAATTATTGGACTCGAATCAAAAATTTCAATACTTTTTACGATTTTTCGATTATGGTGATTTTTCCTAGTGGTAACCCTAGGGAAATCCGTAAAAATTCGTCAGATTTCGACGAGGCCAATTCTCGATGCGTTGTGACCGGCAAGCTTCTAGTAGCTATTCCAATTGAGTTTTCCCGAATTATTGGACTCGGATCAAAAATTTCACCACTTTTTACGATTGTTCGATTCTGATGATTTTCCCTTGTGGTACCCCTAGGAAAATCCGTAAAAATTCCGATGAGACTAATTCTCGATGCGTTGTGACCGGCAAGCTTCTAGTAGCTATTCTAATCGAGTTTTCCCGAATTATTGTACTCGAATCCAAAATTTCACCACTTTTTACGATTTTTCGATTCTGGTGATTTTCCCTAGTGGTACCCCTAGGGAAATCCGTTAAAATTCCGACGAGACCAATTCTCGATGCGTTGTGACCGGCAAGCTTCCAGTAGCTATTCCAATAGAGTTTTTCTGAATTATTGGACTCGAATAAAAAATTTCACCACTTTTTACGATTTTTCGATTCTGGTGATTTTCCCTAGTGGTACCCCTAGGGAAATCCGTAAAATTCCGACGAGACCAATTCTCGATGCGTTGTGACCTGCAAGCTTCCAGTAGCTATTCCAATCGATTTTTCCCGAATTATTGGACTCGGATCAAAAATTTCACCACTTTTTACGATTTTTCTATTCTGGTGATTTTCCCTAGAGGTACCCCTAGAGAAATCCGTTAAAATTCGTCAGATTCCGACGAGGACAATTCTCGATGCGTTGTGACCGGCAAGCTTCCAGTAGCTATTCCAATCGAGTTTTCCCGAATTATTGCACTCGGATCCAAAATTTCACCACTTTTTACGATTTTTCGATTCTGGTGATTTTCCCTAGTGGTACCCCTAGGGAAATCCGTAAAAATTCGTCAGATTCCGACGAGGCCAATTCTCGATGCGTTGTGACCGGCAAGCTTCCAGTAGCTATTCCAATCGAGTTTTCCCGAATTATTGGACTCGAATCAAAAATTTCACCACTTTTTACGATTTTTCGATTCTGGTGATTTTCCCTAGTGGTACCCCTAGGGAGATCCGTAAAATTCCGACGAGACCAATTCTCGATGCGTTGTGACCGGCAAGCTTCCAGTAGCTATTCCAATCGAGTTTTCCCGTATTATTGGACTCGAATGAAAAATTTCACCACTTTTTACGATTTTTCGATTCTGGTGATTTTCCCTAGTGGTACCACTAGGAAAATCCGTAAAAATTCGTCAGATTCCGACGAGGCCAATTCTCGATGCGTTGTGACAGGCAAGCTTCCAGTAGCTATTCCAATCGAGTTTTCCCGAATTATGGGACTCGAATCAAAAATTTCACCACTTTTTACGATTTTTCGATTCTGGTGATTTTTCCTAGTGGTACCCCTAGGAAAATCCGTAAAATTTCGTCAGATTTCAACGAGGCCAATTCTCAATGCGTTGTGACAGGCAAGCTTCCAGTAGCTATTCCAATCGAGTTTTCCCGAATTATGGGACTCGGATCCAAAATTTCACCACTTTTTACGATTTTTCGATTCTGGTGATTTTCCCTAGTGGTATCCCTAGGGAAATCCGTAAAAACTCCGACGAGGCCAATTCTCGATGCGTTGTGACCGGCAAGCTTCCAGTAGCTATTCCAATCGAGTTTTCCCGAATTATTGGACTCGGATCCAAAATTTCACCACTTTTTACGATTTTTCGATTCTGGTGATTTTCCCTAGTGGTACCCCTAGGAAAATCCGTAAAAATTCGTCAGATTCTGACGAGGCCAATTCTCGATGGGTTGTGACCGGCAAGCTTCCAGTAGCTATTCCAATCGAGTTTTCCCGAATTATTGGACTCGGATCCAAAATTTCACCACTTTTTACGATTTTTCGATTCTGGTGATTTTCCCTAGTGGTATCCCTAGGGAAATCCGTAAAAATTCCGACGAGACCAATTCTCGATGCGTTGTGACCGGCAAGCTTCCAGTAGCTATTCCAATCGAGTTTTCCCGAATTATTGGACTCGGATCAAAAATTTCACCACTTTTTACGATTTTTCGATTCTGGTGATTTTCCCTAGTGGTACCCCTAGGAAAATCCGTAAAAATTCGTCAGATTTCGACGAGGTCAATTCTCGTTGCATTGTGACCGGCAAGCTTCCAGTAGCTATTCCAATCGAGTTTTCCCGAATTATTGGACTCGGATCAAAAATTTCACCACTTTTTACGATTTTTCGATTCTGGTGATTTTCCCTAGTGGTACCCCTAGAAAAATCCGTAAAAATTCCGACGAGGCCAATTCTCGACGCGTTGTGACCGGCAAGCTTCCAGTAGCTATTCCAATCGAGTTTTCCCGAATTATTGGACTCGGATCCAAAATTTCACCACTTTTCACGATTTTTCGATTCTGGTGATTTTCCCTGGTGGTACCCCTAGGGAAATCCGTAAAAATTCGTCAGATTCCGACGAGGCCAATTCTCGATGCGTTGTGACCGACAAGCTTCCAGTAGTTATTCCAATCGAGTTTTCCCGAATTATTGGACTCGGATCCAAAATTTCACCACTTTTTACGATTTTTCGATTCTGGTGATTTTCCCTAGTGGTACCCCTAGGAAAATCCGTAAAAATTCGTCAGATTCCGACGAGGCCAATTCTCGATGGGTTGTGACCGGCAAGCTTCCAGTAGCTATTCCAATCGAGTTTTCCCGAATTATTGGACTCGGATCCAAAATTTCACCACTTTTTACGATTTTTCGATTCTGGTGATTTTCCCTAGTAGTACCCCTAGGGAAATCCGTAAAAATTCGTCAGATTCTGACGAGGCCAATTCTCGATGCGTTGTGACCGGCAAGCTTCCAGTAGCTATTCCAATCGAGTTTTCCCGAATTATTGGACTCGGATCCAAAATTTCACCACTTTTTACGATTTTTCGATTCTGGTGATTTTCCCTAGTGGTACCCCTAGGGAAATCCGTAAAAATTCCGACGAGACCAATTCTCGATGCGTTGTGACCGGCAAGCTTCCAGTAGCTATTCCAATCGAGTTTTCCCGAATTATTGGACTCGGATCCAAAATTTCAACACTTTTTACGATTTTTCGATTCTGGTGATTTTCCCTAGTGGTACCCCTAGGGAAATCCGTAAAAATTTCGACGAGGCCAATTCTCGATGCGTTGTGACCGGCAAGCTTCCAGTAGCTATTCCAATCGAGTTTTCCCGAATTATTGGACTCGGATACAAAATTTCACCACTTTTTACGATTTTTCGATTCTGGTAATTTTCCCTAGTGGTACCCCTAGGGAAATCCGTAAAAATTTGTCAGATTCCGACGAGGCCAATTCTCGTTGCGTTGTGACCGGCAAGCTTCCAGTAGCTATTCCAATCGAGTCTTCCCGAATTATTGGACTCGGATCCAAAATTTCACCACTTTTTACGCTTTTTCGATTCTGGTGATTTTCCCTAGTGGTACCCCTAGGGAAATCCGTAAAAATTCCGACGAGGCCAATTCTCGATGCGTTATGACCGGCAAACTTCCAGTAGCTATTCCAATCGAGTTTTCCCGAATTATTGGACTCGGATCCAAAATTTCACCACTTTTCACGATTTTTCGATTCTGGTGATTTTCCCTGGTGGTACCCCTAGGGAAATCCGTAAAAATTTGTCAGATTCCGACGAGGCCAATTCTCGATGCGTTCTGACCGGCAAGCTTCCAGTAGCTATTCCAATCGAGTTTTCCCGAATTATTGGACTCGGATCCAAAATTTCACCACTTTTTACGATTTTTCGATTCTGGTGATTTTCCCTAGTGGTACCCCTAGGAAAATCCGTAAAAATTTCGACGAGGCCAATTCTCGACGCGTTGTGACCGGCAAGCTTCCAGTAGCTATTCCAATCGAGTTTTCCCGAATTATTGAACTCGATCCAAAATTTCACCACTTTTCACGATTTTTCGATTCTTGTGATTTTCCCTGGTGGTACCCCTAGGGAAATCCGTAAAAATTTGTCAGATTCCGACGAGGCCAATTCTCAATGCGTTGTGACCGGCAAGCTTCCAGTAGCTATTCCAATCGAGTTTTCCCGAATTATTGGACTCGGATCCAAAATTTCACCGCTTTTTACGATTTTTCGATTCTGGTGATTTTCCCTAGTGGTACCCCTAGGAAAATCCGTAAAAATTCGTCAGATTCTGACGAGGCCAATTCTCGATGGGTTGTGACCGGCAAGCTTCCAGTAGCTATTCCAATCGAGTTTTCCCGAATTATTGGACTCGGATCCAAAATTTCACCACTTTTTACGATTTTTCGATTCTGGTGATTTTCCCTAGTGGTATCCCTAGGGAAATCCGTAAAAATTCCGACGAGACCAATTCTCGATGCGTTGTGACCGGCAAGCTTCCAGTAGCTATTCCAATCGAGTTTTCCCGAATTATTGGACTCGAATCAAAAATTTCACCACTTTTTACGATTTTTCGATTCTGGTGATTTTCCCTAGTGGTACCCCTAGGGAAATCCGTAAAATTCCAACGAGACCAATTCTCGATGCGTTGTGACCGGCAAGCTTCCAGTAGCTATTCCAATCGAGTTTTCCCGAATTATTGGACTCGAATGAAAAATTTCACCACTTTTTACGATTTTTCGATTCTGGTGATTTTCCCTAGTGGTACCCCTAGGGAAATCCGTAAAAATTCGTTAGATTCCGACGAGGCCAATTCTCGATGCATTGTGACCGGCAAGCTTCCAGTAGCTATTCCAATCGAGTTTTCCTGAATTATTGGACTCGGATCCAAAATTTCACCACTTTTTACGATTTTTTGATTCTGGTGATTTTCCCTAGTGGTACCCCAAGGGAAATCCGTAAATATTCATCAGATTTCGACGAGGCCAATTCTCGATGCGTTGTGACCGGCAAGCTTCCAGTAGCTATTCCAATCGAGTTTTCCCGAATTATTGGACTCGGATCCAAAATTTTACCACTTTTTACGATTTTTCGATTCTTCTGATTTTCCCTAGTGGTACCCCTAGGGAAATCCGTAAAAATTCCGACGAGGCCAATTCTCGATGCGTTGTGACCGGCAAGCTTCCAGTAGCTATTCCAATCGAGTTTTCCCGAATTATTGGACTCGGAACCAAAATTTCACCACTTTTTCCGATTTTTCGATTCTGGTGATTTTCCCTATTGGTACCCCTAGGGAAATCTGTAAAAATTCGTCAGATTCCGACGAGGCCAATTCTCGATGCGTTGTGACCGGAAAGCTTCCAGTAGCTATTCCTATCGAGTTTTCCCGAATTATTGGACTCGGATCCAAAATTTCACCACTTTTTACGATTTTTCGATTCTGGTGATTTTCCCTAGTGGTACCCCTAGGGAAATCCGTAAAAATTCGTCAGATTCCGATGAGGCCAATTTCGATGCG
Organism: Excoecaria cochinchinensis; assembly: GCA_947683425.1. Taxonomy (NCBI): domain Eukaryota; kingdom Viridiplantae; phylum Streptophyta; class Magnoliopsida; order Malpighiales; family Euphorbiaceae; genus Excoecaria; species Excoecaria cochinchinensis. Next base: position 185,618 of record CANTUQ010000216.1, read on the forward strand.
TTGTGACCGGCAAGCTTCCAGTAGCTATTTCAATCGAGTTTTCACGAATTATTGGACTCGGATCCAAAATTTCACCACTTTTTACGATTTTTCGATTCTGTTGATTTTCCCTAGTGGTACCCCTAGGGAAATCCGTAAAAATTCCAACGAGGCCAATTCTCGATGCGTTGTGACCGGCAAGCTTCCAGTAGCTATTCCAATCGAGTTTTCCCGAATTATTGGACTCGAATCAAAAATTTCACCACTTTTTACGATTTTTCGATTCTGGTGATTTTCCCTAGTGGTACCCATAGGGAAATCCGTAAAAATTCGTCAGATTCCGACGAGGCCAATTCTCGATGCGTTGTGACCGGCAAGCTTCTAGTAGCTATTCCAATTGAGTTTTCTCGAATTATTGGACTCGGATCCAAAATTTCACCACTTTTTACGATTTTTCGATTCTGGTGATTTTCCCTTGTGGTACCCCTAGGAAAATCCGTAAAAATTCCGACGAGACTAATTCTCGATGTGTTGTGACCGGCAAGCTTCCAGTAGCTATTCCAATCGAGTTTTCCCGAATTATTGGACTCGGATCCAAAATTTTACCACTTTTTACGATTTTTCGATTCTTCTGATTTTCCCTAGTGGTACCCCTAGGGAAATCCGTAAAAATTCCGACGAGGCTAATTATCGATGCGTTGTGACCGGCAAGCTTCCAGTAGCTATTCCAATCGAGTTTTCCCGAATTATTGGACTCGGATCAAAAATTTCACCACTTTTTCCGATTTTTCGATTCTGGTGATTTTCCCTATTGGTACCCCTAGGGAAATCTTTAAAAATTCGTCAGATTCCGACGAGGCTAATTCTCGATGCGTTGTGACCGGAAAGCTTCCAGTAGCTATTCCTATCGAGTTTTCCCGAATTATTGGACTCGGATACAAAATTTCACCACTTTTTACGATTTTTCGATTCTGGTGATTTTCCCTAGTGGTACCCCTAGGGAAATCCGTAAAAATTCCGACGAGGCCAATTCTCGATGCGTTGTGACCGGCTAGCTTCCAATAGCTATTCCAATCGAGTTTTCCCGAATTATTGGACTCGAATCAAAAATTTCAATACTTTTTACGATTTTTCGATTATGGTGATTTTTCCTAGTGGTAACCCTAGGGAAATCCGTAAAAATTCGTCAGATTTCGACGAGGCCAATTCTCGATGCGTTGTGACCGGCAAGCTTCTAGTAGCTATTCCAATTGAGTTTTCCCGAATTATTGGACTCGGATCAAAAATTTCACCACTTTTTACGATTGTTCGATTCTGATGATTTTCCCTTGTGGTACCCCTAGGAAAATCCGTAAAAATTCCGATGAGACTAATTCTCGATGCGTTGTGACCGGCAAGCTTCTAGTAGCTATTCTAATCGAGTTTTCCCGAATTATTGTACTCGAATCCAAAATTTCACCACTTTTTACGATTTTTCGATTCTGGTGATTTTCCCTAGTGGTACCCCTAGGGAAATCCGTTAAAATTCCGACGAGACCAATTCTCGATGCGTTGTGACCGGCAAGCTTCCAGTAGCTATTCCAATAGAGTTTTTCTGAATTATTGGACTCGAATAAAAAATTTCACCACTTTTTACGATTTTTCGATTCTGGTGATTTTCCCTAGTGGTACCCCTAGGGAAATCCGTAAAATTCCGACGAGACCAATTCTCGATGCGTTGTGACCTGCAAGCTTCCAGTAGCTATTCCAATCGATTTTTCCCGAATTATTGGACTCGGATCAAAAATTTCACCACTTTTTACGATTTTTCTATTCTGGTGATTTTCCCTAGAGGTACCCCTAGAGAAATCCGTTAAAATTCGTCAGATTCCGACGAGGACAATTCTCGATGCGTTGTGACCGGCAAGCTTCCAGTAGCTATTCCAATCGAGTTTTCCCGAATTATTGCACTCGGATCCAAAATTTCACCACTTTTTACGATTTTTCGATTCTGGTGATTTTCCCTAGTGGTACCCCTAGGGAAATCCGTAAAAATTCGTCAGATTCCGACGAGGCCAATTCTCGATGCGTTGTGACCGGCAAGCTTCCAGTAGCTATTCCAATCGAGTTTTCCCGAATTATTGGACTCGAATCAAAAATTTCACCACTTTTTACGATTTTTCGATTCTGGTGATTTTCCCTAGTGGTACCCCTAGGGAGATCCGTAAAATTCCGACGAGACCAATTCTCGATGCGTTGTGACCGGCAAGCTTCCAGTAGCTATTCCAATCGAGTTTTCCCGTATTATTGGACTCGAATGAAAAATTTCACCACTTTTTACGATTTTTCGATTCTGGTGATTTTCCCTAGTGGTACCACTAGGAAAATCCGTAAAAATTCGTCAGATTCCGACGAGGCCAATTCTCGATGCGTTGTGACAGGCAAGCTTCCAGTAGCTATTCCAATCGAGTTTTCCCGAATTATGGGACTCGAATCAAAAATTTCACCACTTTTTACGATTTTTCGATTCTGGTGATTTTTCCTAGTGGTACCCCTAGGAAAATCCGTAAAATTTCGTCAGATTTCAACGAGGCCAATTCTCAATGCGTTGTGACAGGCAAGCTTCCAGTAGCTATTCCAATCGAGTTTTCCCGAATTATGGGACTCGGATCCAAAATTTCACCACTTTTTACGATTTTTCGATTCTGGTGATTTTCCCTAGTGGTATCCCTAGGGAAATCCGTAAAAACTCCGACGAGGCCAATTCTCGATGCGTTGTGACCGGAAAGCTTCCAGTAGCTATTCCAATCGAGTTTTCCCGAATTATTGGACTCGGATCCAAAATTTCACCACTTTTTACGATTTTTCGATTCTGGTGATTTTCCCTAGTGGTACCCCTAGGAAAATCCGTAAAAATTCGTCAGATTCCGACGAGGCCAATTCTCGATGGGTTGTGACCGGCAAGCTTCCAGTAGCTATTCCAATCGAGTTTTCCCGAATTATTGGACTCGGATCCAAAATTTCACCACTTTTTACGATTTTTCGATTCTGGTGATTTTCCCTAGTGGTATCCCTAGGGAAATCCGTAAAAATTCCGACGAGACCAATTCTCGATGGGTTGTGACCGGCAAGCTTCCAGTAGCTATTCCAATCGAGTTTTCCCGAATTATTGGACTCGGATCAAAAATTTCACCACTTTTTACGATTTTTCGATTCTGGTGATTTTCCCTAGTGGTACCCCTAGAAAAATCCGTAAAAATTCCGACGAGGCCAATTCTCGACGCGTTGTGACCGGCAAGCTTCCAGTAGCTATTCCAATCGAGTTTTCCCGAATTATTGGACTCGGATCCAAAATTTCACCACTTTTTACGATTTTTCGATTCTGGTGATTTTCCCTAGTGGTACCCCTAGGAAAATCCGTAAAAATTCGTCAGATTCCGACAAGGCCAATTCTCGATGCGTTGTGACCGGCAAGCTTCCAGTAGCTATTCCAATCGAGTTTTCCCGAATTATTGGACTCGGATCCAAAATTTCACCACTTTTTACGATTTTTCGATTCTGGTGATTTTCCCTAGTGGTACCCTTAGGGAAATCCGTAAAAATTCCGACGAGGCCAATTCTCGATGGGTTGTGACCGGCAAGCTTCCAGTAGCTATTCCAATCGAGTTTTCCCGAATTATTGGACTCGGATCCAAAATTTCAACACTTTTTACGATTTTTCGATTCTGGTGATTTTCCCTAGTGGTACCCCTAGGGAAATCTGTAAAAATTCGTCAGATTCCGACGAGGCCAATTCTCGATGCGTTGTGACCGGCAAGCTTCCAGTAGCTATTCCAATCGATTTTTCCCGAATTATTGGACTCGGATCCAAAATTTCACCACTTTTTACGATTTTTCGATTCTGGTGATTTTCCCTAGTGGTACCCCTAGGGAAATCCGTAAAAATTCCGACGAGATAAATTCTCGATGCGTTGTGACCGGCAAGCTTCCAGTAGCTATTCCAATCGAGTTTTCCCGAATTATATGACTCGGATTCAAAATTTCACCACTTTTTACGATTTTTCGATTCTGGTGATTTTCCCTAGTGGTACCCCTAGGGAAATCCGTAAAAATTCCGACGAGGCCAATTCTCGATGCGTTGTGACCGGCAAGCTTCCAGTAGCTATTCCAATCGAGTTTTCCCGAATTATTGGACTCGGATACAAAATTTCACCACTTTTTACGATTTATCGATTCTGGTGATTTTCCCAAGTGGTACCCCTAGGGAAATCCGTAAAAATTCGTCAGATTCCGACGAGGTCAATTCTCGTTGCGTTGTGACCGGCAAGCTTCCAGTAGCTATTCCAATCGAGTCTTCCCGAATTATTGGACTCGGATCCAAAATTTCACCACTTTTTACGATTTTTCGATTCTGGTGATTTTTCCTAGTGGTACCCCTAGGAAAATCCGTAAAAATTCCGACGAGGCCAATTCTCGATGCGTTGTGACCGGCAAGCTTCCAGTAGCTATTCCAATCGAGTTTTCCCGAATTATTGGACTCGGATCCAAAATTTCACCACTCTTTACGATTTTTCGATTCTGGTGATTTTTCCTAGTGGTACCCCTAGGGAAATCCGTAAAAATTCGTCATATTCCGACGAGGCCAATTCTCGATGCGTTGTGACCGGCAAGCTTCCAGTAGCTATTCCAATCGAGTTTTCCCGAATTATTGGACTCGGATCCAAAATTTCACCACTTTTTACGATTTTTCGATTCTGGTGATTTTCCCTAGTGGTACCCCTAGGAAAATCCGTAAAAATTCGTCAGATTCTGACGAGGCCAATTCTCGATGGGTTGTGACCGGCAAGCTTCCAGTAGCTATTCCAATCGAGTTTTCCCGAATTATTGGACTCGGATCCAAAATTTCACCACTTTTTACGATTTTTCGATTCTGGTGATTTTCCCTAGTGGTATCCCTAGGGAAATCCGTAAAAATTCCGACGAGACCAATTCTCGATGCGTTGTGACCGGCAAGCTTCCAGTAGCTATTCCAATCGAGTTTTCCCGAATTATTGGACTCGGATCAAAAATTTCACCACTTTTTACGACTTTTCGATTCTGGTGATTTTCCCTAGTGGTACCCCTAGGAAAATCCGTAAAAATTCGTCAGATTTCGACGAGGTCAATTCTCGTTGCATTGTGACCGGCAAGCTTCCAGTAGCTATTCCAATCGAGTTTTCCCGAATTATTGGACTCGGATCAAAAATTTCACCACTTTTTACGATTTTTCGATTCTGGTGATTTTCCCTAGTGGTACCCCTAGAAAAATCCGTAAAAATTCCGACGAGGCCAATTCTCGACGCGTTGTGACCGGCAAGCTTCCAGTAGCTATTCCAATCGAGTTTTCCCGAATTATTGGACTCGGATCCAAAATTTCACCACTTTTCACGATTTTTCGATTCTGGTGATTTTCCCTGGTGGTACCCCTAGGGAAATCCGTAAAAATTCGTCAGATTCCGACGAGGCCAATTCTCGATGCGTTGTGACCGACAAGCTTCCAGTAGTTATTCCAATCGAGTTTTCCCGAATTATTGGACTCGGATCCAAAATTTCACCACTTTTTACGATTTTTCGATTCTGGTGATTTTCCCTAGTGGTACCCCTAGGAAAATCCGTAAAAATTCGTCAGATTCCGACGAGGCCAATTCTCGATGGGTTGTGACCGGCAAGCTTCCAGTAGCTATTCCAATCGAGTTTTCCCGAATTATTGGACTCGGATCCAAAATTTCACCACTTTTTACGATTTTTCGATTCTGGTGATTTTCCCTAGTAGTACCCCTAGGGAAATCCGTAAAAATTCGTCAGATTCTGACGAGGCCAATTCTCGATGCGTTGTGACCGGCAAGCTTCCAGTAGCTATTCCAATCGAGTTTTCCCGAATTATTGGACTCGGATCCAAAATTTCACCACTTTTTACGATTTTTCGATTCTGGTGATTTTCCCTAGTGGTACCCCTAGGGAAATCCGTAAAAATTCCGACGAGACCAATTCTCGATGCGTTGTGACCGGCAAGCTTCCAGTAGCTATTCCAATCGAGTTTTCCCGAATTATTGGACTCGGATCCAAAATTTCAACACTTTTTACGATTTTTCGATTCTGGTGATTTTCCCTAGTGGTACCCCTAGGGAAATCCGTAAAAATTTCGACGAGGCCAATTCTCGATGCGTTGTGACCGGCAAGCTTCCAGTAGCTATTCCAATCGAGTTTTCCCGAATTATTGGACTCGGATACAAAATTTCACCACTTTTTACGATTTTTCGATTCTGGTAATTTTCCCTAGTGGTACCCCTAGGGAAATCCGTAAAAATTTGTCAGATTCCGACGAGGCCAATTCTCGTTGCGTTGTGACCGGCAAGCTTCCAGTAGCTATTCCAATCGAGTCTTCCCGAATTATTGGACTCGGATCCAAAATTTCACCACTTTTTACGCTTTTTCGATTCTGGTGATTTTCCCTAGTGGTACCCCTAGGGAAATCCGTAAAAATTCCGACGAGGCCAATTCTCGATGCGTTATGACCGGCAAACTTCCAGTAGCTATTCCAATCGAGTTTTCCCGAATTATTGGACTCGGATCCAAAATTTCACCACTTTTCACGATTTTTCGATTCTGGTGATTTTCCCTGGTGGTACCCCTAGGGAAATCCGTAAAAATTTGTCAGATTCCGACGAGGCCAATTCTCGATGCGTTCTGACCGGCAAGCTTCCAGTAGCTATTCCAATCGAGTTTTCCCGAATTATTGGACTCGGATCCAAAATTTCACCACTTTTTACGATTTTTCGATTCTGGTGATTTTCCCTAGTGGTACCCCTAGGAAAATCCGTAAAAATTCCGACGAGGCCAATTCTCGACGCGTTGTGACCGGCAAGCTTCCAGTAGCTATTCCAATCGAGTTTTCCCGAATTATTGAACTCGATCCAAAATTTCACCACTTTCACGATTTTTCGATTCTTGTGATTTTCCCTGGTGGTACCCCTAGGGAAATCCGTAAAAATTTGTCAGATTCCGACGAGGCCAATTCTCAATGCGTTGTGACCGGCAAGCTTCCAGTAGCTATTCCAATCGAGTTTTCCCGAATTATTGGACTCGGATCCAAAATTTCACCGCTTTTTACGATTTTTCGATTCTGGTGATTTTCCTAGTGGTACCCCTAGGAAAATCCGTAAAAATTTCGACGAGGCCAATTCTCGACGCGTTGTGACCGGCAAGCTTCCAGTAGCTATTCCAATCGAGTTTCCCGAATTATTGGACTCGGATCCAAAATTTCACCACTTTTCACGATTTTTCGATTCTGGTGATTTTCCCTTAGTGGTACCCCTAGGGAAATCCGTAAAAATTTGTCAGATTCCGACGAGGCCAATTCTCGATGCGTTGTGACCGGCAAGCTTCCAGTAACTATTCCAATCGAGTTTTCCCGAATTATTGGACTCGGATTCAAAATTTCACCACTTTTATGATTTTTCGATTCTGGTGATTTTCCCTAGTGGTACCCCTAGGAAAATCCGTAAAAATTCCGACGAGGCCAATTCTCGATGCGTAGTGACCGGCAAGCTTCCAGTAGCTATTCCAATCGAGTTTTCCCGAATTATTGGACTCGGATCCAAAATTTCACCACTTTTTACGATTTTTCGATTCTGGTGATTTTCCCTAGTGGTACCCCTAGGGAAATCCGTAAAAATTCGTCAGATTCCGACGAGGTCAATTCTCGATGCGTTGTGACCGGCAAGCTTCCAGTAGCTATTCCAATCGAGTTTTCCCGAATTATTGGACTCGGATCAAAAATTTCACCACTTTTTACGATTTTTTCGATTCTGGTGATTTTCCCTAGTGGTACCCCTAGGAAAATCCGTAAAAATTCGTCAGATTCCGACGAGGCCAATTCTCGATGCGTTATGACCGGCAAGCTTCCAGTAGCTATTCCAATTGAGTTTTCCGAATTATTGGACTCGGATCCAAAATTTCACCACTTTTCACGATTTTTCGATTCTGGTGATTTTCCCTGGTGGTACCCCTAGGGAAATCCGTAAAAATTTGTCAGATTCCGACGAGGCCAATTCTCAATGCGTTATGACCGGCAAGCTTCCAGTAGCTATTCCAATCGAGTTTTTCCGAATTATTGGACTCGGGTCCAAAATTTCACCACTTTTTACGATTTTTCGATTCTGGTGATTTTCCCTAGTGGTACCCCTAGGAAAATCCGTAAAAATTCCGACGAGACCAATTCTCGACGCGTTGTGATCGGCATGCTTCCAGTAGCTATTCCAATCGAGTTTTCCCGAATTATTGGACTCGGATCCAAAATTTCACCACTTTTTACGATTTTTCGATTCTGGTGATTTTTCCTAGTGGTACCCCTAGGGAAATCCGTAAAAATTGCGACGAGACCAATTCTCGATGCGTTGTGACCGGCAAGCTTCCAGTAGCTATTCCAATCGAGGTTTTCCCGAATTATTGGACTCGGATCCAAAATTTCACCACTTTTTACGATTTTTCGATTCTGGTGATTTTCCCTAGTGGTACCCCTAGGGAAATCCGTAAAAATTCGTCAGATTCCGACGAGGCCAATTCTCGATGCGTTGTGACCGGCAAGCTTCCAGTGGCTATTCCAATCGAGTTTTCCCGAATTATTGGACTCGGATCAAAAATTTCACCGCTTTTTACGATTTTTTCGATTCTGGTGATTTTCCCTAGTGGTACCCCTAGGAAAATCCGTAAAAATTCGTCAGATTCCGACGAGGCCAATTCTCGATGCGTTATGACCGGCAAGCTTCCAGTAGCTATTCCAATCGAGATTTCCCGAATTATTGGACTCGGATCCAAAATATCACCACTTTTCACGATTTTTGGATTCTGGTGATTTTCCCTGGTGGTACCCCTAGGGAAATCCGTAAAAATTTGTCAGATTCCGACGATGCCAATTCTCGATTCGTTGTGACCGGCAAGCTTCCAGTAGCTATTCCAAATCGAGTTTTCCCGAATTATTGGACTCGGATCAAAAATTTCACCACTTTTTACGATTTTTCGATTCTGGTGATTTTCCCTAGTGGTACCCCTAGAAAAATCCGTAAAAATTCCGACGAGGCCAATTCTCGACGCGTTGTGACCGGCAAGCTTCCAGTAGCTATTCCAATCGAGTTTTCCCGAATTAATTGGACTCGATTCAAAATTTCACCACTTTTTACGATTTTCGATTCTGGTGATTTTCCCTAGTGGTACCCCTAGGGAAATCCGTAAAATTGCGACGAGACCAATTCTCGATGCGTTGTGACCGGCAAGCTTCCAGTAGCTATTCCAATCGAGTTTTCCTGAATTATTGGACTCGGATCCAAAATTTCACCACTTTTTACGATTTTTTCGATTCTGTTGATTTTCCCTAGTGGTACCCCTAGGGAAATCCGTAAAAATTCGTCAGATTCCGACGAGGCCAATTCTCGATGCGTTGTGACCGGCAAGCTTCCAGTAGCTATTCCAATCGAGTCTTCCCGAATTATTGGACTCGGATCCAAAATTTCACCACTTTTTACGATTTTTCGATTCTGGTGATTTTCCCTAGTGGTACCCCTAGGGAAATCCGTAAAAATTCGTCAGATTCCGACGAGGCCAATTCTCGTTGCGTTGTGACCGGCAAGCTTCCAGTAGCTATTCCAATCGATTCTTCCCGAATTATTGGACTCGGATCCAAAATTTCACCTCTTTTTACGATTTTTCGATTCTGGTGATTTTCCCTAGTGGTACCCCTAGGGAAATCCGTAAAAATTCGTCAGATTCCGACGAGACCAATTCTCGATGCGTTGTCACCGGCAAGCTTCCAGTAGCTATTCCAATCGAGTCTTCCCGAATTATTGGACTCGGATCCAAAATTTCACCACTTTTTACGATTTTTCGATTCTGGTGATTTTCCCTAGTGGTACCCCTAGGGAAATCCGTAAAAATTCGTTAGATTCCGACGAGGCCAATTCTCGTTGCGTTGTGACCGGCAAGCTTCCAGTAGCTATTCCAATCGATTCTTCCCGAATTATTGGACTCGGATCCAAAATTTCACCACTTTTTACGATTTTTCGATTCTGGTGATTTTCCCTAGTGGTACCCCTAGGGAAATCCGTAAAAATTCGTCAGATTTCGACGAGGCCAATTCTCGATGCGTTGTCACCGGCAAGCTTCCAGTAGCTATTCCAATCGAGTTTTCCCGAATTATTGGACTCAGATCCAAAATTTCACCACTTTTTACGATTTTTCGATTCTGGTGATTTTCCCTAGTGGTAGCCCTAGGGAAATCCGTAAAAATTCGTCAGATTCCGACGAGGCCAATTCTCGATGCGTTGTGACCGGCTAACTTCCAGTAGCTATTCCAATCGAGTTTTCCCGAATTATTGGACTCGGATCCAAAATTTTACCACTTTTTACGATTTTTCGATTCTGGTGATTTTCCCTAGTGGTACCCTTAGGAAAATCCGTAAAAATTCCGACGAGGCCAATTCTCGATGCGTTGTGACCGGTTTGCTTCCAGTAGCTATTCCAATCGAGTTTTCTAGAATTTTTGGACTCGGATCCAAAATTTTACCACTTTTTACGATTTTTCGATTCTGGTGATTTTCCCTAGTGGTACCCCTAGGAAAATCCGTAAAAATTCCGACGAGGCCAATTCTCGATGCGTTGTGACCGGTTTGCTTCCAGTAGCTATTCCAATCGAGTTTTCCAGAATTATTGGACTCGGATCCAAAATTTCACCACTTTTTACGATTTTTCGATTCTGGTGATTTTCCCTAGTGGTACCCCTAGGGAAATCCGTAAAAATTTCGACGAGGCCAATTCTCGTTGCGTTGTGACCGGAAAGCTTCCAGTAGCTATTCCAATCGAGTTTTCCCGAATTATTGGACTCGTATCAAAAATTTCACCACTTTTTACGATTTTTCGATTCTGGTGATTTTCCCTAGTGGTACCCCTAGGAAAATCCGTAAAAATTCGTCAGATTCCGACGAGGCCAATTCTCGATGCGTTATGACCGGCAAGCTTCCAGTAGCTATTCCAATCGATTTTTCCCGAATTATTGGACTCGGGTCCAAAATTTCACCACTTTTTACGATTTTTCGATTCTGGTGATTTTCCCTAGTGGTACCCCTAGGAAAATCCGTAAAAATTCCAACGAGACCAATTCTCGACGCGTTGTGACCGGCATGCTTCCAGTAGCTATTCCAATCGAGTTTTCCGGAATTATTGGACTCGGATCCAAAATTTCACCACTTTTTACGATTTTTCGATTCTGGTGATTTTCCCTAGTGGTACCCCTAGGGAAATCCGTAAAAATTGCGACGAGACAAATTCTCGATGCGTTGTGACCGGCAAGCTTCCAGTAGCTATTCCAATCGAGTTTTCCCGAATTATTGGACTCGGATCCAAAATTTCACCACTTTTTACGATTTTTCGATTCTGGTGATTTTCCCAAGTGGTACCCCTAGGGAAATCTGTAAAAATTCGTCAGATTCCGACGAGGCCAATTCTCGATGCGTTGTGACCGGCAAGCTTCCAGTAGCTATTCCAATCGAGTTTTCCCGAATTATTGGACTAGGATCCAAAATTTCACCACTTTTTACGATTTTTCGATTCTGGTGATTTTCCCTAGTGGTACCCCTAGGAAAATCCGTAAAAATTCGTCAGATTTCGACGAGGCCAATTCTCGATGCGTTATGACCGGCAAGCTTCCAGTAGCTATTCCAATCGAGTTTTCCCGAATTATTGGACTCGGATCCAAAATTTCACCACTTTTTACGATTTTTCGATTCTGGTGATTTTCCCTAGTGGTACCCCTAGGGAAATCCGTAAAAATTCGTCAGATTCCGACGAGGCCAATTCTCGATGCGTTGTGACCGGCAAGCTTCCAGTAGCTATTCCAATCGAGTTTTCCCGAATTATTGGACTAGGATCCAAAATTTCACCACTTTTTACGATTTTTCGATTCTGGTGATTTTCCCTAGTGGTACCCCTAGGAAAATCCGTAAAAATTCGTCAGATTCCGACGAGGCCAATTCTCGATGCGTTATGACCGGCAAGCTTCCAGTAGCTATTCCAATCGAGTTTTTCCGAATTATTGGACTCGGATCCAAAATTTCACCACTTTTTACGATTTTTCGATTCTGGTGATTTTCCCTAGTGGTACCCCTAGGGAAATCCGTAAAAATTGCGACGAGACCAATTCTCGATGCGTTGTGACCGGCAAGCTTCCAGTAGCTATTCCAATCGAGTTTTCCCGAATTATTGGACTCGAATCCAAAATTTCACCACTTTTTACGATTTTTCGATTCTGGTGATTTTTCCTAGTGGTACCCCTAGGGAAATCCGTAAAAATTTGTCAGATTCCGACGAGGTCAATTCTAGATGCGTTGTGACCGGCAAGCTTCTAGTAGCTATTCCAATCGAGTTTTCCCGAATTATTGGATTCGGATCAAAAATTTCACCACTTTTTATGATTTTTCGATTCTGGTGATTTTCCCTTGTGGTACCCCTAGGAAAATCCGTAAAAATTCCGACGAGGCCAATTCTCGACGCGTTGTGACCGGCAAGCTTCCAGTAGCTATTCCAATCGAGTTTTCCCGAATTATTGGACTCGGATTCAAAATTTCACCACTTTTTACGATTTTTCGATTCTGGTGATTTTCCCTAGTGGTACCCCTAGGGAAATCCGTAAAAATTGCGACGAGACCAATTCTCGATGCGTTGTGACCGGCAAGCTTCCAGTAGCTATTCCAATCGAGTTTTCCCGAATTATTGGACTCGGATCCAAAATTTCACCACTTTTTACGATTTTTCGATTCTGGTGATTTTCCCTAGTGGTACCCCTAGGGAAATCCGTAAAAATTCGTCAGATTCCGACGAGGCCAATTCTCGATGCGTTGTGACCGGCAAGCTTCCAGTAGCTATTCCAATCGAGTCTTCCCGAATTATTGTACTCGGATCCAAAATTTCACCACTTTTTACGATTTTTCGATTCTGGTGATTTTCCCTAGTGGTACCCCTAGGGAAATCCGTAAATATTCGTCAGATTCCGACGAGGCCAATTCTCGTTGCGTTGTGACCGGCAAGCTTCCAGTAGCTATTCCAATCGATTCTTCCCGAATTATTGGACTCGGATCCAAAATTTCACCACTTTTTACGATTTTTCGATTCTGGTGATTTTCCCTAGTGGTACCCCTAGGGAAATCCGTAAAAATTCGTCAGATTCCGACGAGGCCAATTCTCGATGCGTTGTCACTGGCAAGCTTCCAGTAGCTATTCCAATCGAGTTTTCCCGAATTATTGGACTCAGATCCAAAATTTCACCACTTTTTACGATTTTTCGATTCTGGTGATTTTCCCTAGTGGTAGCCCTAGGGAAATCCGTAAAAATTCGTCAGATTCCGACGAGGCCAATTCTCGATGCGTTGTGACCGGCTAACTTCCAGTAGCTATTCCAATCGAGTTTTCCCGAATTATTGGACTCGGATCCAAAATTTTACCACTTTTTACGATTTTTCGATTCTGGTGATTTTCCCTAGTGGCACCCCTAGGAAAATCCGTAAAAATTCCGACGAGGCAAATTCTCGATGCGTTGTGACCGGTTTGCTTCCAGTAGCTATTCCAATCGAGTTTTCTAGAATTTTTGGACTCGGATCCAAAATTTTACCACTTTTTACGATTTTTCGATTCTGGTGATTTTCCCTAGTGGTACCCCTAGGAAAATCCGTAAAAATTCCGACGAGGCCAATTCTCGATGCGTTGTGACCGGTTTGCTTCCAGTAGCTATTCCAATCGAGTTTTCCAGAATTATTGGACTCGGATCCAAAATTTCACCACTTTTTACGATTTTTCGATTCTGGTGATTTTCCCTAGTGGTAGCCCTAGGGAAATCCGTAAAAATTCGTCAGATTCCGACGAGGCCAATTCTCGATGCGTTGTCACCGGCAAGCTTCCAGTAGCTATTCCAATCGAGTTTTCCCGAATTATTTGACTCAGATCCAAAATTTCACCACTTTTTAGGATTTTTCGATTCTGGTGATTTTCCCTAGTGGTAGCCCTAGGGAAATCCGTAAATATTCGTCAGATTCCGACGAGGCCAATTCTCGATGCGTTGTGACCGGCTAACTTCCAGTAGCTATTCCAATCGAGTTTTCCCGAATTATTGGACTCGGATCCAAAATTTTACCACTTTTTACGATTTTTCGATTCTGGTGATTTTTCCTAGTGGTACCCCTAGGAAAATCCGTAAAAATTCCGACGAGGCCAATTCTCGATGCGTTGTGACCGGTTTGCTTCCAGTAGCTATTCCAATCGATTTTTCTAGAATTTTTGGACTCGGATCCAAAATTTTACCACTTTTTACGATTTTTCGATTCTGGTGATTTTCCCTAGTGGTACCCCTAGGAAAATCCGTAAAAATTCCGACGCGGCCAATTCTCGATGCGTTGTGACCGGCAAGCTTCCAGTAGCTATTCCAATTGAGTTTTCCCGAATTATTGGACTCGGATAAAAAATTTCACCACTTTTTACGATTTTTCGATTCTGGTTATTTTCCCTAGTGGTACCCCTAAGAAAATCCGTAAAAATTCCGACAAGGCAAATTCTCGACACGTTGTGACCGGCAAGCTTCCATTAGCTATTCCAATCGAGTTTTCCCGAATTATTGGACTCGGATCCAAAATTTCATCACTTTTTACGATTTTTCGATTCTGGTGATTTTCCCTAGTGTTACCCCTAGGGAAATCCGTAAAAATTCCGACGATACCAATTCTCGATGCGTTGTGACCGGCAAGCTTCCAGTAGCTATTCCAATCGAGTTTTCCCGAATTATTGGACTCGGATCCTAAATATCACCACTTTTTACGATTTTTCGTTTCTGGTGATTTTCCCTAGTGGTACCCCTAGGGAAATCCGTAAAAATTCGTCAGATTCCGACGAGGCCAATTCTCAATGCGTTGTGACCGGCAAGCTTCCAGTAGCTATTCCAATCAAGTTTTCCCGAATTATTGGACTCGGATCCAAAATTTCTCCACTTTTTACGATTTTTCGATTCTGGTGATTTTCCCTAGTGGTACCCCTAGGGAAATCCGTAAAAATTCCGACGAGGCCAATTCTCGATGCGTTGTGACCGGCAAGCTTCCAGTAGCTATTCCAATCGAGTTTTCCTGAATTATTGGACTCGGATCCAAAATTTCACCACTTTTTAGGATTTTTCGATTCTGGTGATTTTCCCTAGTGGTACCCCTAGGGAAATCCGTAAAAATTCGTCAGATTTCGACGAGGCCAATTCTCGATGCGTTGTGACCGGCAAGCTTCCAGTAGCTATTCCAATCGAGTCTTCCCGAATTATTGGACTCGGATCCAAAATTTCACCACTTTTTACGATTTTTCGATTCTGGTGATTTTCCCTAGTGGTACACCTAGGGAAATCCGTAAAAATTCGTCAGATTCCGACGAGGCCAATTCTCGTTGCGTTGTGACCGGCAAGCTTCCAGTAGCTATTCCAATCGAGTTTTCCCGAATTATTGGACTCGGATCCAAAATTTCACCACTTTTTACGATTTTTCGATTCTGGTGATTTTCCCTAGTGGTACCCCTAGGAAAATCCGTAAAAATTCCGACGAGGCCAATTCTCGATGCGTTGTGACCGGTTTGCTTCCAGTAGCTATTCCAATCGAGTTTTCCATAATTATTGGACTCGGATCCAAAATTTCACCACTTTTTACGATTTTTCGATTCTGGTGATTTTCCCTAGTGGTACCCCTAGGGAAATCCGTAAAAATTTCGACGAGGCCAATTCTCGATGTGTTGTGACCGGCAAGCTTCCAGTAGCTATTCCAATTGAGTTTTCCCGAATTATTGGACTCGGATAAAAAATTTCACCACTTTTTACGATTTTTCGATTCTGGTTATTTTCCCTAGTGGTACCCCTAAGAAAATCCGTAAAAATTCCGACAAGGCCAATTCTCGACACGTTGTGACCGGCAAGCTTCCATTAGCTATTCCAATCGAGTTTTCCCGAATTATTGGACTCGGATCCAAAATTTCATCACTTTTTACGATTTTTCGATTCTGGTGATTTTCCCTAGTGGTACCCCTAGGGAAATCCGTAAAAATTCCGACGAGACCAATTCTCGATGCGTTGTGACCGGCAAGCTTCCAGTAGCTATTCCAATCGAGTTTTCCCGAATTATTGGACTCGGATCCTAAATATCACCACTTTTTACGATTTTTCGTTTCTGGTGATTTTCCCTAGTGGTACCCCTAGGGAAATCCGTAAAAATTCGTCAGATTCCGACGAGGCCAATTCTCAATGCGTTGTGACCGGCAAGCTTCCAGTAGCTATTCCAATCAAGTTTTCCCGAATTATTGGACTCGGATCCAAAATTTCTCCACTTTTTACGATTTTTCGATTCTGGTGATTTTCCCTAGTGGTACCCGTAGGGAAATCCGTAAAAATTCCGACGAGGCCAATTCTCGATGCTTTGTGACCGGCAAGCTTCCAGTAGCTATTCCAATCGAGTTTTCCTGAATTATTGGACTCGGATCCAAAATTTCACCACTTTTTAGGATTTTTCGATTCTGGTGATTTTCCCTAGTGGTACCCCTAGGGAAATCCGTAAAAATTTCGACGTGGCCAATTCTCGATGCGTTGTGACCGGTTTGCTTCCAGTAGCTATTCCAATCGAGTTTTCCTGAATTATTGGACTCGGTTCCAAAATTTCACCACTTTTTACGATTTTTCGATTCTGGTGATTTTCCCTAGTGGTACCCCTAGGGAAATCCGTAAAAATTCGTCAGATTCCGACGAGGCCAATTCTCGATGCGTTGTGACCGGCAAGCTACCAGTAGCTATTCCAATCGAGTTTTCCCGAATTATTGGACTCGGATCCAAAATTTTACCACTTTTTACGATTTTTCGATTCTGGTGATTTTCCCTAGTGGTACCCCTAGGGAATTCAGTAAAAATTCGTCAGATTCCGACGAGGCCAATTCTCGATGCGTTGTGACCGGCAAGCTTCCAGTAGCTATTCCAATCGAGTTTTCCCGAATTATTGGACTCGGATCCAAAATTTCACCACTTTTTACGATTTTTCGATTCTGGTGATTTTCCCTAGTGGTACCCCTAGGGAAATCCGTAAAAATTTCGACGTGGCCAATTCTCGATGCGTTGTGACCGGTTTGCTTCCAGTAGCTATTCCAATCGAGTTTTCCAGAATTATTGGACTCGGATCCAAAATTTCACCACTTTTTACGATTTTTCGATTCTGGTGATTTTCCCTAGTGGTACCCCTAGGGAAATCCGTAAAAATTCGTCAGATTCCGACGAGGCCAATTCTCGATGCGTTGTGACCGGCAAGCTTCCAGTAGCTATTCCAATCGAGTTTTCCCGAATTATTGGACTCGGATCCAAAATTTCACCACTTTTTACGATTTTTCGATTCTGGTGATTTTCCCTAGTGGTACCCCTAGGGAAATCCGTAAAAATTCGTCAGATTCCGACGAGGCCAATTCTCGATGCGTTGTGACCGGCAAGCTTCCAGTAGCTATTCCAATCGAGTTTTCCCGAATTATTGGACTCGGATCCAAAATTTTACCACTTTTTGCGATTTTTCGATTCTGGTGATTTTCCCAGGTGGTACCCCTAGGGAAATCCGTAAAAATTTCGACGAGGCCAATACTCGATGCGTTTTGACCGGCAAGCTTCCAGTAGCTATTCCAATCGAGTTTTCCCGAATTATTGGACTCGGATCCAAAATTTCACCACTTTTTACGATTTTTCGATTCTGGTGATTTTCCCTAGTGGTACCCCTAGGGAAATCTGTAAAAATTCGTCAGATTCCGACGAGGCCAATTCTCGATGCGTTGTGACCGGCAAGCTTCCAGTAGCTATTCCAATCGAGTTTTCCCGAATTATTGGACTCGGATCCAAAATTTTACCACTTTTCACGATTTTTCGATTCTGGTGATTTTCCCTAGTGGTACCCCTAGGAAAATCCGTAAAAATTCCGACGAGGCCAATTCTCGATGCGTTGTGACCGGCAAGCTTCCAGTAGCTATTCCAATCGAGTTTTCCCGAATTATTGGACTCGGATCCAAAATTTCACCACTTTTTACGATTTTTCGATTCTGGTGATTTTCCCTAGTGGTACCCCTAGGGAAATCCGTAAAACTTCCGACGAGGCCAATTCTCGATGCGTTGTGACCGGTTTGCTTCCAGTAGCTATTCCAATTGAGTTCTCCCGAATTATTGGACTCGGATCCAAAATTTCACCACTTTTTACGATTTTTCGATTCTGGTAATTTTCCCTAGTGGTGCCCCTAGGGAAATCCGTAAAAATTCGTCAGATTCCGACGAGGCCAATTCTCGATGCGTTGTGACCGGCAAGCTTCCAGTAGCTATTCCAATCGAGTTTTCCCGAATCATTGGACTCGGATCCAAAATTTTACCACTTTTTACGATTTTTCGATTGTGGTGATTTTCCCTAGTGGTACCCCTAGGAAAATCCGTAAAAATTCCGACGAGGCCAATTCTCGATGTGTTTTGACCGGTTTGCTTTTAGTAGCTATTCCAATCGAGTTTTCCCGAATTATTGGACTCGGATCATAAATTTCACTACTTTTTATGATTTTTCGATTTTGGTGATTTTCCCTAGTGGTACCTCTAGGGAAATCCGTAAAAATTTCGACGAGGCCAATTCTCGATGCGTTGTGACCGGCAAGCTTCCAGTAGCTATTCCAATCGAGTTTTCTCGAATTATTGGACTCGGATATAAAATTTTACCACTTTTTACGATTTTTCGATTGTGGTGATTTTCCCTAGTGGTACCCCTAAAAAAATCCGTAAAAATTCTGACGAGGCCAATTCTCGATGCGTTTTGACCGGTTTGCTTTCAGTAGCTATTCCAATCGAGTTTTCCCGAATTATTGGACTCGGATCGAAAATTTCAACACTTTTTACGATTTTTCGATTCTGGTGATTTTCCCTAGTGGTACCCCTAGGGAAATCCGTAAAAATATCGACGAGGCCAATTTTCGATGCGTTGTGACCAGTAAGCTTCCAGTAGCTATTCCAATCGAGTTTTCCCGAATTATTTGACTCGGATCAAAAATTTCACCACTTTTTACAATTTTTCGATTCTGGTGATTTTCCCTAGTGGTACCCCTAGGGAAATCCGTAAAAATTCGTCAGATTCCGACGAGTCCAATTCTCGATGCGTTGTGACCGACAAGCTTCCAGTAGCTATTCCAATCGAGTTTTCCCGAATTATTGGACTCGGATCAAAAATTTCACCACTTTTTACGATTTTTCGATTCTGGTGATTTTCCCTAGTGGTACCCCTAGGAAAATCCGTAAAAATTCCGACGAGGCCAATTCTCGACGCGTTGTGACCGGCAAGCTTCCAGTAGCTATTCCAATCGAGTTTTCCCGAATTATTGTACTCGGATCCAAAATTTCACCACTTTTTACGATTTTTCGATTCTGATGATTTTCCCTAGTGGTACCCCTAGGGAAATCCGTAAAAATTTCGACGAGGCCAATTCTCGATGCGTTGTGTTCGGCAAGCTTCCAGTAGCTATTCCAATCGAGTTTTCCCGAATTATTGGACTCGGATCAAAAATTTCACCACTTTTTACGATTTTTCGATTCTGGTGATTTTCCCCAGTGGTACCCCTAAGGAAATCCGTAAAAATTCGTCAGATTTCGACGAGGCCAATTCTCGATGCGTTGTGACCGGCAAGCTTCCAGTAGCTATTCCAATCGAGTTTTCCCGAATTATTGGACTCGGATCCAAAATTTCACCACTTTTTACGATTTTTCGATTCTGGTGATTTTCCATAGTGGTACCCCTAGGGAAATCCGTAAAAATTTCGACGAGGTCAATTCTCGATGCGTTGTGACCGGCAAGCTTCCAGTAGCTATTCCAATCGAGTTTTCCCGAATTATTGTACTCGGATCAAAAATTTCACCACTTTTTACGATTTTTCGATTCTGATGATTTTCCCTAGTGGTACCCCTAGGAAACTCCGTAAAAATTCGTCAGATTCCGACGAGGCCAATTCTCGATGCGTTGTGACCGGCAAGCTTCCAGTAGCTATTCCAATCGAGTTTTCCCGAATTATTGGACTCGGATCCAAAATTTCACCACTTTTTACGATTTTTCGATTCTGGTGATTTTCCCTAGTGGTACCCCTAGGAAAATCCGTAAAAATTCCGACGAGGCCAATTCTCGACGCGTTGTGACCGGCAAGCTTCCAGTAGCTATTCCAATCGAGTTTTCCCGAATTATTGTACTCGGATCCAAAATTTCACCACTTTTTACGATTTTTCGATTCTGGTGATTTTCCCTAGTTGTACCCCTAGGGAAATCCGTAAAAATTCGTCAGATTCCGACGAGGCCAATTCTCGATGCGTTGTGACCGGCAAGCTTCCAGTAGCTATTCCAATCGAGTTTTCCCGAATGATTGGACTCGGATCAAAAATTTAACCACTTTTTACGATTTTTCGATTCTGGTGATTTTCCCTAGTGGTACCCCTAGGGAAATCCGTAAAAATTTCGACGAGTCCAATTCTCGATGCGTTGTGACCGGCAAGCTTCCAGTAGCTATTCCAATCGAGTTTTCCCGAATTATTGGACTCGTATCCAAAATTTCACCTCTTTTTACGATTTTTCGATTCTGGTGATTTTAGCCAGTGGTACCCCTAAGGAAATCCGTAAAAATTCGTCAGATTCCGACGAGGCCAATTCTCGATGCGTTGTGACCGGCAAGCTTCCAGTAGCTATTCCAATCGAGTTTTCCCGAATTATTGGACTCGGATCAAAAATTTCACCACTTTTTACGATTTTTCGATTCTGGTGATTTTCCCTAGTGGTACCCCTAGGGAAATCCGTAAAAATTTCGACGAGGCCAATTCTCGATGCGTTGTGACCGGCAAGCTTCCAGTAGCTATTTCAATCGAGTTTTCCCGAATTATTGGACTCGGATCCAAAATTTCACCACTTTTTACGATTTTTTGATTCTGGTGATTTTCCATAGTGGTACCTCTAGGGAAATCCGTAAAAATTCCGACGAGGTCAATTCTCGATGCGTTGTGACCGGCAAGCTTCCAGTAGCTATTCCAAATGAGTTTTTCCGAATTATTGGACTCGGATCAAAAATTTCACCACTTTTTACGATTTTTCGATTCAGGTGATTTTCCCTAGTGGTACCCCTAGGGAAATCCGTAAAAATTCCGACGAGGCCAATTCTCGATGCGTTGTGACCGGAAAGCTTCCAGTAGCTATTCCAATCGAGTTTTCCCGAATTATTGGAGTCGGATCCAAAATTTCACCACTTTTTACGATTTTTCGATTCTGGTGATTTTCCCTAGTGGTACCCCTAGGGAATTCCGCAAAAATTCCGACGAGGCCAATTCTCAATGCTTGTGACCGGTAATCTTCCAGTAGCTATTCCAATCGAGTTTTCCCGAATTATTGGACTCGGGTCCAAAATTTCACCACTTTTTACGATTTTTCGATTCTGGTGATTTTCGCTAGTGGTACCCCTAGGGAAATCCGTAAAATTTTCGATGAGGCCAATTCTCGATGCGTTGTGACCGGCAAGATTCCAGTAGCTATTCCAATCGAGTTTTCCCGAATTATTGGACTCGGATCCAAAATTTCACCACTTTTTACGATTTTTCGATTCTGGTGATTTTTCCTAGTGGTGTACCCCTAGGGAAATCCGTAAAAATTCCGACGAGGCCAATTCTCGATGCGTTGTGACCGGCAAGCTTCCAGTAGCTATTCCAATCGAGTTTTCCCGAATTATTGGAATCGGATCCAAAATTTCACTACTTTTTATGATTTTTCGATTCTAGTGATTTTCCCTAGTGGTACCCCTAGGGAAATCCGTAAAAATTCGTCAGATTCTGACGAGGCCAATTCTCGATGCGTTGTGACAGGCAAGCTTCCAGTAGCTATTCCAATCGAGTTTTCCCGAATTATTGGACTCGGATCCAAAATTTCACCACTTTTTACGATTTTTCGATTCTGGTGATTTTCCATAGTGGTACCCCTAGGGAAATCCGTAAAAATTCGTCAGATTCCGACGAGGCCAATTCTCGATGCGTTGTGACCGGCTAGCTTCCAGTAGCTATTCCAATCGAAATTTCCCGAATTATTGGACTCGGATCCAAAATTTTACCACTTTTTACGATTTTTCGATTATGGTGATTTTCCCTAGTGGTACTCCTAGGAAAATCCGTAAAAATTCCGACGAGGCCAATTCTCGATGCGTTGTGACCGGTTTGCTTCCAGTAGCTATTCCAATCGAGTTTTCCAGAATTATTGGACTCGGATCCAAAATTTCACCACTTTTCACGATTTTTCGATTCTGGTGATTTTCCCTGGTGGTACCCCTAGGGAAATCCGTAAAAATTCGTCAGATTCCGACGAGGCCAATTCTCGATGCGTTGTGACCGGCAAGCTTCCAGTAGCTATTCCAATCGAGTTTTCCCGAATTATTGGACTCAGATCCAAAATTTCACCCTTTTTACGATTTTTCGATTCTGGTGATTTTCCCTAGTGGTACCCCTAGGGAAATCCGTAAAAATTCGTCAGATTTCGACGAGGCCAATTCTCGATGCGTTGTGACCGGCTAGCTTCCAGTAGCTATTCCAATCGAGTTTTCCCGAATTATTGGACTCGGATCCAAAATTTTACCACTTTTTGCGATTTTTCGATTCTGGTGATTTTCCCTAGTGGTACCCCTAGGAAAATCCGTAAAAATTCCGACGAGGCCAATTCTCGACGCGTTGTGACCGGTTTGCTTCCAGTAGCTATTCCAATCGAGTTTTCTAGAATTATTGGACTCGGATCCAAAATTTCACCACTTTTTACGATTTTTCGATTCTGGTGATTTTCCCTAGTGGTACCCCTAGGGAAATCCGTAAAAATTTCGACGAGGCCAATTCTCGATGCGTTGTGACCGGCAAGCTTCCAGTAGCTATTCCAATCGAGTTTTCCCGAATTATTGGACTCGGATAAAAAATTTCACCACTTTTTACGATTTTTCGATTCTGGTGATTTTCCCTAGTGGTACCCCTAGGGAAATCCGTAAAAATTCGTCAGATTCCGATGAGGCCAATTCTCGATGCGTTGTCACCGGCAAGCTTGCAGTAGCTATTCCAATCGAATTTTCCCGAATTATTGGACTCGGATCCAAAATTTCACCACTTTTCACGATTTTTTAATTCTGGTGATTTTCCTTGGTGGTACCCCTAGGGAAAACCGTAAAAATTCGTCAGATTCCGACAAGGCCAATTCTCGATGCGTTTTGACCGGCAAGCTTCAAGTAGCTATTCCAATCGAGTTTTCCCGAATTATTGGACTCAGATCCAAAATTTCACCACTTTTTACGATTTTTCGATTCTGGTGATTTTCCCTAGTGGTACCCCTAAGAAAATCCGTAAAAATTCCGACAAGGCCAATTCTCGACACGTTGTGACCGGCAAGCTTCCATTAGATATTCCAATCTAGTTTTCCCGAATTATTGGACTCGGATCCAAAATTTCATCACTTTTTACGATTTTTCGATTCTTGTGATTTTCCCTAGTGGTACCCCTAGGAAAATCCGTAAAAATTCGTCAGATTCCGACGAGGCCAATTCTCGATGCGTTGTGACCGGCAAGCTTCCAGTAGCTATTCCAATCGAGTTTTCCCGAATTATTGGACTCGGATCAAAAATTTCACCACTTTTTACGATTTTTCGATTCTGGTGATTTTCCCTAGTGGTACCCCTAGGAAATCCGTAAAAATTCGTCAGATTCCGACGAGGCTAATTCTCGACACGTTGTGACCGGCAAGCTTCCAGTAGCTATTCCAATCGAGTTTTCCCGAATTATTGGACTCGGATCAAAAATTTCATCACTTTTTACGATTTTTCGATTCTGGTGATTTTCCCTAGTGGTACCCCTAGGAAAATCCGTAAAAATTCGTCAGATTCCGACGAGGCCAATTCTCGATGCGTTGTGACCGGCAAGCTTCCAGTAGCTATTCCTATCGAGTTTTCCCGAATTATTGGACTCGTATCAAAAATTTCACCACTTTTTACGATTTTTCGATTCTGGTGATTTTCCCTAGAAGTACCCCTAGGAAAATCCGTAAAAATTCCGACGAGGCCAATTCTCGACGCGTTGTGACCGGCAAGCTTCCAGTAGCTATTCCAATCGAGTTTCCCGAATTATTGGACTCGGATCCAAAATTTCAGCACTTTTTACGATTTTTCGATTCTGGTGATTTTCCCTAGTGGTACCCCTTGGGAAATCCGTAAAAATTCCGACGAGGCCAATTCTCGATGCGTTGTGACCGGTTTGCTTCCATTAGCTATTCCAATCGAGTTTTTCAGAATTATTGGACTCGGATCCAAAATTTCACCACTTTTTACGATTTTTCGATTCTGGTGATTTTCCCTAGTGGTACCCCTAGGAAAATCCGTAAAAATTTCGACGAGGTCAATTCTCAGTGCGTTGTGACCGGAAAGCTTCCAGTAGCTATTCCAATCGAGTTTTCCCGAATTATTGGACTCGGATCCAAAATTTCACCACTTTTTACGATTTTTTGATTCTGGTAATTTTCCCTAGTGGTACCCCTGGGGAAATCCGTAAAAATTCGTCAGATTCCGACGAGGCAAATTCTCGATGCGTTGTGACCGGCAAGCTTCCAGTAGCTATTCCAATCGAGTTTTCCCGAATTATTGGACTCAGATCCAAAATTTCACCCTTTTTACGATTTTTCGATTCTGGTGATTTTCCCTAGTGGTACCCCTAGGGAAATCCGTAAAAATTCGTCAGATTTCGACGAGGCCAATTCTCGATGCGTTGTGACCGGCTAGCTTCCAGTAGCTATTCCAATCGAGTTTTCCCGAATTATTGGACTCGGATCCAAAATTTTACCACTTTTTGCGATTTTTCGATTCTGGTGATTTTCCCTAGTGGTACCCCTAGGAAAATCCGTAAAAATTCCGACGAGGCCAATTCTCGACGCGTTGTGACCGGTTTGCTTCCAGTAGCTATTCCAATCGAGTTTTCTAGAATTATTGGACTCGGATCCAAAATTTCACCACTTTTTACGATTTTTCGATTCTGGTGATTTTCCCTAGTGGTACCCCTAGGGAAATCCGTAAAAATTTCGACGAGGCCAATTCTCGATGCGTTGTGACCGGCAAGCTTCCAGTAGCTATTCCAATCGAGTTTTCCCGAATTATTGGACTCGGATAAAAAATTTCACCACTTTTTACGATTTTTCGATTCTGGTGATTTTCCCTAGTGGTACCCCTAGGGAAATCCGTAAAAATTCGTCAGATTCCGATGAGGCCAATTCTCGATGCGTTGTCACCGGCAAGCTTGCAGTAGCTATTCCAATCGAATTTTCCCGAATTATTGGACTCGGATCCAAAATTTCACCACTTTTCACGATTTTTTAATTCTGGTGATTTTCCTTGGTGGTACCCCTAGGGAAAACCGTAAAAATTCGTCAGATTCCGACAAGGCCAATTCTCGATGCGTTTTGACCGGCAAGCTTCAAGTAGCTATTCCAATCGAGTTTTCCCGAATTATTGGACTCAGATCCAAAATTTCACCACTTTTTACGATTTTTCGATTCTGGTGATTTTCCCTAGTGGTACCCCTAAGAAAATCCGTAAAAATTCCGACAAGACCAATTCTCGACACGTTGTGACCGGCAAGCTTCCATTAGATATTCCAATCTAGTTTTCCCGAATTATTGGACTCGGATCCAAAATTTCATCACTCTTTACGATTTTTCGATTCTTGTGATTTTCCCTAGTGGTACTCCTAGGAAAATCCGTAAAAATTCGTCAGATTCCGACGAGGCCAATTCTCGATGCGTTGTGACCGGCAAGCTTCCAGTAGCTATTCCAATCGAGTTTTCCCGAATTATTGGACTCGGATCAAAAATTTCACCACTTTTTACGATTTTTCGATTCTGGTGATTTTCCCTAGTGGTACCCCTAGGAAATCCGTAAAAATTCGTCAGATTCCGACGAGGCTAATTCTCGACACGTTGTGACCGGCAAGCTTCCAGTAGCTATTCCAATCGAGTTTTCCCGAATTATTGGACTCGGATCAAAAATTTCATCACTTTTTACGATTTTTCGATTCTGGTGATTTTCCCTAGTGGTACCCCTAGGAAAATCCGTAAAAATTCGTCAGATTCCGACGAGGCCAATTCTCGATGCGTTGTGACCGGCAAGCTTCCAGTAGCTATTCCTATCGAGTTTTCCCGAATTATTGGACTCGTATCAAAAATTTCACCACTTTTTACGATTTTTCGATTCTGGTGATTTTCCCTAGAAGTACCCCTAGGAAAATCCGTAAAAATTCCGACGAGGCCAATTCTCGACGCGTTGTGACCGGCAAGCTTCCAGTAGCTATTCCAATCGAGTTTCCCGAATTATTGGACTCGGATCCAAAATTTCAGCACTTTTTACGATTTTTCGATTCTGGTGATTTTCCCTAGTGGTACCCCTTGGGAAATCCGTAAAAATTCCGACGAGGCCAATTCTCGATGCGTTGTGACCGGTTTGCTTCCATTAGCTATTCCAATCGAGTTTTTCAGAATTATTGGACTCGGATCCAAAATTTCACCACTTTTTACGATTTTTCGATTCTGGTGATTTTCCCTAGTGGTACCCCTAGGAAAATCCGTAAAAATTTCGACGAGGTCAATTCTCAGTGCGTTGTGACCGGAAAGCTTCCAGTAGCTATTCCAATCGAGTTTTCCCGAATTATTGGACTCGGATCCAAAATTTCACCACTTTTTACGATTTTTTGATTCTGGTAATTTTCCCTAGTGGTACCCCTGGGGAAATCCGTAAAAATTCGTCAGATTCCGACGAGGCAAATTCTCGATGCGTTGTGACCGGCAAGCTTCCAGTAGCTATTCCAATCGAGTTTTCCCGAATTATTGGACTCGGATCCAAAATTTTATCACTTTTTACGATTTTTCGATTCTGGTGATTTTCCCTAGTGGTACCCCTAGGGAAATCCGTAAAAATTCCGACGAGGCCAATTCTCGACGCGTTGTGACCGGCAAGCTTCCAGTAGCTATTCCAATCGAGTTTTTCCGAATTATTGGACTCGGATCAAAAATTTCACCACTTTTTACAATTTTTCGATTCTAGTGATTTTTCCTAGTGGTACCCGTAGGGAAATCCGTAAAAATTCCGACGAGGCCAATTCTCGACGCGTTGTGACCGGTAAGCTTCCAGTAGCTATTCCAATTGAGTTTTCCCGAATTATTGGACTCGGATCCAAAATTTCACCACTTTTTACGATTTTTCGATTCTGGTGATTTTCCCTAGTGGTACCCCTAGGGAAATCCGTAATAATTTCGACGAGGCCAATTCTCGTTGCGTTGTGACCGTCAAGCTTCCAGTAGCTATTCCAATCAAGTTTTCCGGAATTATTGGACTCGGATCCAAAATTTCACCACTTTTTACGATTTTTCGATGCTGGTGATTTTCCCTAGTGGTACCCCTAGGGAAATCCGTAAAAATTCCGACGAGACCAATTCTCGATGCGTTGTGACCGGCAAGCTTCCAGTAGCTATTCCAATCGATTTTTTCCGAATTATTGGACTCGGATCCAAAATTTCACCACTTTTTACGATTTTTCGATTCTGGTGATTTTCCCTAGTGGTACCCCTAGGGAAATCCGTAAAAATTCCGACGAGACCAATTCTCGATGTGTTGTGACCGGCAAGCTTCCAGTACCTATTCCAATCAAGTTTTCCGGAATTATTGGACTCGGATCCAAAATTTCACCACTTTTTACGATTTTTCGATTCTGGTGATTTTCCCTAGTGGTACCCCTAGGGAAATCCGTAAAAATTCGTCAGATTCCGACGAGGCAAATTCTCGATACGTTGTGACCGGCAAGCTTCCAGTAGCTATTCCAATCGAGTTTTCCCGAATTATTGGACTCGGATCCAAAATTTTACCACTTTTTGCGATTTTTCGATTCTGGTGATTTTCCCTAGTGGTACCCCTAGGAAAATCCGTAAAAATCCCGACGAGGCCAATTCTCGACGCGTTGTGACCGGTTTGCTTCCAGTAGCTATTCCAATCGAGTTTTCTAGAATTATTGGACTCGGATCCAAAATTTCACCAATTTTTACGATTTTTCGATTCTGGTGATTTTCCCTAGTGGTACCCCTAGGGAAATCCGTAAAAATTTCGACGAGGCCAATTCTCGATGCGTTGTGACCGGCAAGCTTCCAGTAGCTATTCCAATCGAGTTTTCCCGAATTATTGGACTCGGATAAAAAATTTCACCACTTTTTACGATTTTTCGATTCTGGTGATTTTCCCTAGTGGTACCCCTAGGGAAATCCGTAAAAATTCGTCAGATTCCGATGAGGCCAATTCTCGATGCGTTGTCACCGGCAAGCTTGCAGTAGCTATTCCAATCGAGTTTTCCCGAATTATTGGACTCGGATCCAAAATTTCACCACTTTTCACGATTTTTTAATTCTGGTGATTTTCCTTGGTGGTACCCCTAGGGAAATCCGTAAAAATTCGTCAGATTCCGACAAGGTCAATTCTCGATGCGTTTTGACCGGCAAGCTTCAAGTAGCTATTCCAATCGAGTTTTCCCGAATTATTGGACTCAGATCCAAAATTTCACCACTTTCTACGATTTTTCGATTCTGGTGATTTTCCCTAGTGGTACCACTAAGAAAATCCGTAAAAATTCCGACAAGGCCAATTCTCGACACGTTGTGACCGGCAAGCTTCCATTAGATATTCCAATCTAGTTTTCCCGAATTATTGGACTCGGATCCAAAATTTCATCACTTTTTACGATTTTTCGATTCTTGTGATTTTCCCTAGTGGTACCCCTAGGAAAATCCGTAAAAATTCGTCAGATTCCGACGAGGCCAATTCTCGATGCGTTGTGACCGGCAAGCTTCCAGTAGCTATTCCAATCGAGTTTTCCCGAATTATTGGACTCGGATCAAAAATTTCACCACTTTTTACGATTTTTCGATTCTGGTGATTTTCCCTAGTGGTACCCCTAGGAAATCCGTAAAAATTCGTCAGATTCCGACGAGGCCAATTCTCGACACGTTGTGACCGGCAAGCTTCCAGTAGCTATTCCAATCGAGTTTTCCCGAATTATTGGACTCGGATCAAAAATTTCATCACTTTTTACGATTTTTCGATTCTGGTGATTTTCCCTAGTGGTACCCCTAGGAAAATCCGTAAAAATTCGTCAGATTCCGACGAGGCCAATTCTCGATGCGTTGTGACCAGCAAGCTTCCAGTAGCTATTCCAATCGAGTTTTCACGAATTATTGGACTCGTATCAAAAATTTCACCACTTTTTACGATTTTTCGATTCTGGTGATTTTCCCTAGAAGTACCCCTAGGAAAATCCGTAAAAATTCCGACGAGGCCAATTCTCGACGCGTTGTAACCGGCAAGCTTCCAGTAGCTATTCCAATCGAGTTTCCCGAATTATTGGACTCGGATCCAAAATTTCAGCACTTTTTACGATTTTTCGATTCTGGTGATTTTCCCTAGTGGTACCCCTTGGGAAATCCGTAAAAATTCCGACGAGGCCAATTCTCGATGCGTTGTGACCGGTTTGCTTCCATTAGCTATTCCAATCGAGTTTTTCAGAATTATTGGACTCGGATCCAAAATTTCACCACTTTTTACGATTTTTCGATTCTGGTGATTTTCCCTAGTGGTACCCCTAGGAAAATCCGTAAAAATTTCGACGAGGCCAATTCTCAGTGCGTTGTGACCGGAAAGCTTCCAGTAGCTATTCCAATCGAGTTTTCCCGAATTATTGGACTCGGATCCAAAATTTCACCACTTTTTACGATTTTTTGATTCTGGTAATTTTCCCTAGTGGTACCCCTGGGGAAATCCGTAAAAATTCGTCAGATTCCGAAGAGGCAAATTCTCGATGTGTTGTGACCGGCAAGCTTCCAGTAGCTATTCCAATCGAGTTTTTCCGAATTATTGGACTCGGATCCAAAATTTTACCACTTTTTACGATTTTTCGATTCTGGTGATTTTCCCTAGTGGTACCCCTAGGGAAATCCGTAAAAATTCCGACGAGGCCAATTCTCGACGCGTTGTGACCGGCAAGCTTCCAGTAGCTATTCCAATCGAGTTTTTCCGAATTATTGGACTCGGATCAAAAATTTCACCACTTTTTACAATTTTTCGATTCTAGTGATTTTTCCTAGTGGTACCCCTAGGGAAATCCGTAAAAATTCCGACGAGGCCAATTCTCGACGCATTGTGACCGGTAAGCTTCCAGTAGCTATTCCAATTGAGTTTTCCCGAATTATTGGACTCGGATCAAAAATTTCACCACTTTTTACGATTTTTCGATTCTGGTGATTTTCCCTAGTGGTACCCCTAGGGAAATCCGTAAAAATTCCGACGAGGCCAATTCTCGTTGCGTTGTGACCGGCAAGCTTCCAGTAGCTATTCCAATCAAGTTTTCCGGAATTATTGGACTCGGATCCAAAATTTCACCACTTTTTACGATTTTTCGATGCTGGTGATTTTCCCTAGTGGTACCCCTAGGGAAATCCGTAAAAATTCCGACGAGACCAATTCTCGATGCGTTGTGACCGGCAAGCTTCCAGTAGCTATTCCAATCGATTTTTTCTGAATTATTGGACTCGGATCCAAAATTTCACCACTTTTTACGATTTTTCGATTCTGGTGATTTTCCCTAGTGGTACCCCTAGGGAAATCTGTAAAAATTTGTCAGATTCCGACGAGGCCAATTCTCGATGCGTTGTGACCGACAAGCTTCTAGTAGCTATTCCAATCGAGTTTTCCCGAATTATTGGACTCGGATCCAAAATTTTACCACTTTTTGCGATTTTTCGATTCTGGTGATTTTCCCAGGTGGTACCCCTAGGGAAATCCGTAAAAATTTCGACGAGGCCAATACTCGATGCGTTTTGACCGGCAAGCTTCCAGTAGCTATTCCAATCGAGTTTTCCCGAATTATTGGACTCGGATCCAAAATTTCACCACTTTTTACGATTTTTCGATACTGGTGATTTTCCCTAGTGGTACACCTAGGGAAATCCGTAAAAATTCGTCAGATTCCGACGAGGCCAATTCTCGATGCGTTGTGACCGGCAAGCTTCCAGTAGCTATTCCAATCGAGTTTTCCCGAATTATTGGACTCGGATCCAAAATTTTACCACTTTTCACGATTTTTCGATTCTGGTGATTTTCCCTAGTGGTACCCCTAGGAAAATCCGTAAAAATTCCGACGAGGCCAATTCTCGATGCGTTGTGACCGGCAAGCTTCCAGTAGCTATTCCAATCGAGTTTTCCCGAATTATTGGACTCGGATCCAAAATTTCATCACTTTATACGATTTTTCGATTCTGGTGATTTTCCCTAGTGGTACCCCTAGGGAAATCCGTAAAACTTCCGACGAGGCCAATTCTCGATGCGTTGTGACCGGTTTGCTTCCAGTAGCTATTCCAATTGAGTTCTCCTGAATTATTGGACTCGGATCCAAAATTTCACCACTTTTTACGATTTTTCGATTCTGGTAATTTTCCCTAGTGGTACCCCTAGGGAAATCCGTAAAAATTCGTCAGATTCCGACGAGGCCAATTCTCGATGCGTTGTGACCGGCAAGCTTCCAGTAGCTATTCCAATCGAGTTTTCCCTAATTATTGGACTCGGATCCAAAATTTTACCACTTTTTACGATTTTTCGATTGTGGTGATTTTCCCTAGTGGTACCCCTAAGAAAATCCGTAAAAATTCCGACAAGGCCAATTCTCGACACGTTGTGACCGGCAAGCTTCCATTAGATATTCCAATCTAGTTTTCCCGAATTATTGAACTCGGATCCAAAATTTCATCACTTTTTACGATTTTTCGATTCTTGTGATTTTCCCTAGTGGTACCCCTAGGGAAATCCGTAAAACTTCCGACGAGGCCAATTCTCGATGCGTTGTGACCGGTTTGCTTCCAGTAGCTATTCCAATTGAGTTCTCCCGAATTATTGGACTCGGATCCAAAATTTCACCACTTTTTACGATTTTTCGATTCTGGTAATTTTCCCTAGTGGTACCCCTAGGGAAATCCGTAAAAATTCGTCAGATTCCGACAAGGTCAATTCTCGATGCGTTTTGACCGGCAAGCTTCAAGTAGCTATTCCAATCGAGTTTTCCCGAATTATTGGACTCAGATCCAAAATTTCACCACTTTTTACGATTTTTCGATTCTGGTGATTTTCCCTAGTGGTACCCCTAAGAAAATCCGTAAAAATTCCGACAAGACCAATTCTCGACACGTTGTGACCGGCAAGCTTCCATTAGATATTCCAATCTAGTTTTCCCGAATTATTGGACTCGGATCCAAAATTTCATCACTTTTTACGATTTTTCGATTCTTGTGATTTTCCCTAGTGGTACCCCTAGGAAAATCCGTAAAAATTCGTCAGATTCCGACGAGGCCAATTCTCGATGCGTTGTGACCGGCAAGCTTCCAGTAGCTATTCCAATCGAGTTTTCCCGAATTATTGGACTCGGATCAAAAATTTCACCACTTTTTACGATTTTTCGATTCTGGTGATTTTCCCTAGTGGTACCCCTAGGAAATCCGTAAAAATTCGTCAGATTCCGACGAGGCCAATTCTCGACACGTTGTGACCGGCAAGCTTCCAGTAGCTATTCCAATCGAGTTTTCCCGAATTATTGGACTCGGATCAAAAATTTTATCACTTTTTACGATTTTTCGATTCTGGTGATTTTCCCTAGTGGTACTCCTAGGAAAATCCGTAAAAATTCGTCAGATTCCGACGAGGCCAATTCTCGATGCGTTGTGACCGGCAAGCTTCCAGTAGCTATTCCAATCGAGTTTTCCCAAATTATTGGACTCGGATCAAAAATTTTACCACTTTTTACGATTTTTCGATTCTGGTGATTTTCCCTAGAAGTACCCCTAGGAAAATCCGTAAAAATTCCGACGAGGCCAATTCTTGACGCGTTGTGACCGGCAAGCTTCCAGTAGCTATTCCAATCGAGTTTTTCCGAATTATTGGACTCGGATCAAAAATTTCACCACTTTTTACGATTTTTCGATTCTTGTGATTTTCTCTAGTGGTACCCCTAGGAAAATCCGTAAAAATTCCGACGAGGCCAATTCTTGATGCGTTGTGACCGGCAAGCTTCCAGTAGCTATTCCAATCGAGTTTTCCCGAATTATTGGACTCGGATCAAAAATTTCACCACTTTTTACGATTTTTCGATTCTGGTGATTTTCCCCAGTGGTACCCCTAGGAAATCCGTAAAAATTCGTCAGATTCCGACGAGGCCAATTCTCGACACGTTGTGACCGGCAAGCTTCCAGTAGCTATTCCAATCGAGTTTTCCCGAATTATTGGACTCGGATCAAAAATTTCATCACTTTTTACGATTTTTCGATTCTGGTGATTTTCCCTAGTGGTACCCCTAGGAAAATCCGTAAAAATTCGTCAGATTCCGACGAGTCCAATTCTCGATGCGTTGTGACCGGCAAGCTTCCAGTAGCTATTCCAATCGAGTTTTCCCAAATTATTGGACTCGGATCAAAAATTTTACCACTTTTTACGATTTTTCGATTCTGGTGATTTTCCCTAGTGGTACCCCTAGGAAATCCGTAAAAATTCGTCAGATTCCGACGAGGCCAATTCTCGATGCGTTGTGACCGGCAAGCTTCCAGTAGCTATTCCAATCGAGTTTTCCCGAATTATTGGACTCGGATCAAAAATTTCACCACTTTTTACGATTTTTCGATTCTGGTGATTTTCCCTAGTGGTACCCTTAGGAAATCCGTAAAAATTCCGACGAGGCCAATTCTCAATGCGTTGTGACCGGCAAGCTTCCAGTAGCTATTCCAATAAAGTTTTTCGGAATTATTGGACTCGGATCCAAAATTTCACCACTTTTTACGATTTTTCGAAGCTGGTGATTTTCCCTAGTGGTACCCCTAGGGAAATCCGTAAAAATTCCGACGAGACCAATTCTCGTTGCGTTGTGACCGGCAAGCTTCCAGTAGCTATTCCAATCGAGTTTTCCCGAATTATTGGACTCGGATCCAAAATTTCACCACTTTTTATGATTTTTCGATTCTGGTGATTTTCCCTAGTGGTACCCCTAGGGAAATCCGTAAAAATTCGTCAGATTCTGACGAGGCCAATTCTCGATGCGTTGTGACAGGCAAGCTTCCAGTAGCTATTCCAATCGAGTTTTCCCGAATTATTGGACTCGGATCCAAAATTTTATAACTTTTTACGATTTTTCGATTATGGTGATTTTCCCTAGTGGTACTCCTAGGAAAATCCGTAAAAATTCCGACGAGGCCAATTCTCGATGTGTTGTGACCGGTTTGCTTCCAGTAGCTATTCCAATCGAGTTTTCCAGAATTATTGGACTCGGATCCAAAATTTCACCACTTTTCACGATTTTTCGATTCTGGTGATTTTCCCTGGTGGTACCCCTAGGGAAATCCGTAAAAATTCGTCAGATTCCGACGAGGCCAATTCTCGATGCGTTGTGACCGGCAAGCTTCCAGTAGCTATTCCAATCGAGTTTTCCCGAATTATTGGACTCAGATCCAAAATTTCACCACTTTTTACGATTTTTCGATTCTGGTGATTTTTCCTAGTGGTACCCCTAGGGAAATCCGTAAAAATTCGTCAGATTCCGACGAGGCCAATTCTCGATGCGTTGTGACCGGCTAGCTTCCAGTAGCTATTCCAATCGAGTTTTCCCGAATTATTGGACTCGGATCCAAAATTTTATAACTTTTTACGATTTTTCGATTATGGTGATTTTTCCTAGTGGTACTCCTAGGAAAATCCGTAAAAATTCCGACGAGGCCAATTCTCGATGCGTTGTGACCGGTTTGCTTCCAGTAGCTATTCCAATCGAGTTTTCCAGAATTATTGGAC
The DNA here is from genome assembly GCA_947683425.1 of Excoecaria cochinchinensis. NCBI lineage: Eukaryota > Viridiplantae > Streptophyta > Magnoliopsida > Malpighiales > Euphorbiaceae > Excoecaria > Excoecaria cochinchinensis. The sequence continues at coordinate 220,601 of CANTUQ010000216.1, forward strand.
TCGGATCCAAAATTTCACCACTTTTCACGATTTTTCGATTCTGGTGATTTTCCCTGGTGGTACCCCTAGGGAAATCCGTAAAAATTCGTCAGATTCCGACGAGGCCAATTCTCGATGCGTTGTGACCGGCAAGCTTCCAGTAGCTATTCCAATCGAGTTTTCCCGAATTATTGGACTCAGATCCAAAATTTCACCCTTTTTACGATTTTTCGATTCTGGTGATTTTCCCTAATGGTACCCCTAGGGAAATCCGTAAAAATTCGTCAGATTCCGACGAAGCCAATTCTCGATGCGTTGTTACCGGCTAGCTTCCAGTAGCTATTCCAATTGAGTTTTCCCGAATTATTGGACTCGGATCCAAAATTTTACCACTTTTTGCGATTTTTCGATTCTGGTGATTTTCCCTAGTGGTACCCCTAGGAAAATCCGTAAAAATTCCGACGAGGCCAATTCTCGACGCGTTGTGACCGGTTTGCTTCCAGTAGCTATTCCAATCGAGTTTTCTAGAATTATTGGACTCGGATCCAAAATTTCACCACTTTTTACGATTTTTCGATTCTGGTGATTTTCCCTAGTGGTACCCCTAGGGAAATCCGTAAAAATTTCGACGAGGCCAATTCTCGATGCGTTGTGACTGGCAAGCTTCCAGTAGCTATTCCAATCGAGTTTTCCCGAATTATTGGACTCGGATCAAAAATTTCACCACTTTTTACGATTTTTCGATTCTGGTGATTTTCCCTAGTGGTACCCCTAGGAAATCCGTAAAAATTCGTCAGATTCCGACGAGGCCAATTCTCGACACGTTGTGACCGGCAAGCTTCCAGTAGCTATTCCAATCGAGTTTTCCCGAATTATTGGACTCGGATCAAAAATTTCATCACTTTTTACGATTTTTCGATTCTGGTGATTTTCCCTAGTGGTACCCCTAGGAAAATCCGTAAAAATTCGTCAGATTCCGACGAGGCCAATTCTCGATGCGTTGTGACCAGCAAGCTTCCAGTAGCTATTCCAATCGAGTTTTCACGAATTATTGGACTCGTATCAAAAATTTCACCACTTTTTACGATTTTTCGATTCTGGTGATTTTCCCTAGAAGTACCCCTAGGAAAATCCGTAAAAATTCCGACGAGGCCAATTCTCGACGCGTTGTAACCGGCAAGCTTCCAGTAGCTATTCCAATCGAGTTTCCCGAATTATTGGACTCGGATCCAAAATTTCAGCACTTTTTACGATTTTTCGATTCTGGTGATTTTCCCTAGTGGTACCCCTTGGGAAATCCGTAAAAATTGCGACGAGGCCAATTCTCGATGCGTTGTGACCGGTTTGCTTCCATTAGCTATTCCAATCGAGTTTTTCAGAATTATTAGACTCGGATCCAAAATTTCACCACTTTTTACGATTTTTCGATTCTGGTGATTTTCCCTAGTGGTACCCCTAGGAAAATCCGTAAAAATTTCGACGAGGCCAATTCTCAGTGCGTTGTGACCGGAAAGCTTCCAGTAGCTATTCCAATCGAGTTTTCCCGAATTATTGGACTCGGATCCAAAATTTCACCACTTTTTACGATTTTTTGATTCTGGTAATTTTCCCTAGTGGTACCCCTGGGGAAATCCGTAAAACTTCGTCAGATTCCGAAGAGGCAAATTCTCGATGTGTTGTGACCGGCAAGCTTCCAGTAGCTATTCCAATCGAGTTTTTCCGAATTATTGGACTCGGATCCAAAATTTTACCACTTTTTACGATTTTTCGATTCTGGTGATTTTCCCTAGTGGTACCCCTAGGGAAATCCGTAAAAATTCCGACGAGGCCAATTCTCGACGCGTTGTGACCGGCAAGCTTCCAGTAGCTATTCCAATCGAGTTTTTCCGAATTATTGGACTCGGATCAAAAATTTCACCACTTTTTACAATTTTTCGATTCTAGTGATTTTTCCTAGTGGTACCCCTAGGGAAATCCGTAAAAATTCCGATGAGGCCAATTCTCGACGCATTGTGACCGGTAAGCTTCCAGTAGCTATTCCAATTGAGTTTTCCCGAATTATTGGACTCGGATCAAAAATTTCACCACTTTTTACGATTTTTCGATTCTGGTGATTTTCCCTAGTGGTACCCCTAGGGAAATCCGTAAAAATTCCGACGAGGCCAATTCTCGTTGCGTTGTGACCGGCAAGCTTCCAGTAGCTATTCCAATCAAGTTTTCCGGAATTATTGGACTCGGATCCAAAATTTCACCACTTTTTACGATTTTTCGATGCTGGTGATTTTCCCTAGTGGTACCCCTAGGGAAATCCGTAAAAATTCCGACGAGACCAATTCTCGATGCGTTGTGACCGGCAAGCTTCCAGTAGCTATTCCAATCGATTTTTTCTGAATTATTGGACTCGGATCCAAAATTTCACCACTTTTTACGATTTTTCGATTCTGGTGATTTTCCCTAGTGGTACCCCTAGGGAAATCTGTAAAAATTTGTCAGATTCCGACGAGGCCAATTCTCGATGCGTTGTGACCGACAAGCTTCTAGTAGCTATTCCAATCGAGTTTTCCCGAATTATTGGACTCGGATCCAAAATTTTACCACTTTTTGCGATTTTTCGATTCTGGTGATTTTCCCAGGTGGTACCCCTAGGGAAATCCGTAAAAATTTCGACGAGGCCAATACTCGATGCGTTTTGACCGGCAAGCTTCCAGTAGCTATTCCAATCGAGTTTTCCCGAATTATTGGACTCGGATCCAAAATTTCACCACTTTTTACGATTTTTCGATACTGGTGATTTTCCCTAGTGGTACACCTAGGGAAATCCGTAAAAATTCGTCAGATTCCGACGAGGCCAATTCTCGATGCGTTGTGACCGGCAAGCTTCCAGTAGCTATTCCAATCGAGTTTTCCCGAATTATTGGACTCGGATCCAAAATTTTACCACTTTTCACGATTTTTCGATTCTGGTGATTTTCCCTAGTGGTACCCCTAGGAAAATCCGTAAAAATTCCGACGAGGCCAATTCTCGATGCGTTGTGACCGGCAAGCTTCCAGTAGCTATTCCAATCGAGTTTTCCCGAATTATTGGACTCGGATCCAAAATTTCATCACTTTTTACGATTTTTCGATTCTGGTGATTTTCCCTAGTGGTACCCCTAGGGAAATCCGTAAAACTTCCGACGAGGCCAATTCTCGATGCGTTGTGACCGGTTTGCTTCCAGTAGCTATTCCAATTGAGTTCTCCTGAATTATTGGACTCGGATCCAAAATTTCACCACTTTTTACGATTTTTCGATTCTGGTAATTTTCCCTAGTGGTACCCCTAGGGAAATCCGTAAAAATTCGTCAGATTCCGACGAGGCCAATTCTCGATGCGTTGTGACCGGCAAGCTTCCAGTAGCTATTCCAATCGAGTTTTCCCGAATTATTGGACTCGGATCCAAAATTTTACCACTTTTTACGATTTTTCGATTGTGGTGATTTTCCCTAGTGGTACCCCTAAGAAAATCCGTAAAAATTCCGACAAGGCCAATTCTCGACACGTTGTGACCGGCAAGCTTCCATTAGATATTCCAATCTAGTTTTCCCGAATTATTGAACTCGGATCCAAAATTTCATCACTTTTTACGATTTTTCGATTCTTGTGATTTTCCCTAGTGGTACCCCTAGGGAAATCCGTAAAACTTCCGACGAGGCCAATTCTCGATGCGTTGTGACCGGTTTGCTTCCAGTAGCTATTCCAATTGAGTTCTCCCGAATTATTGGACTCGGATCCAAAATTTCACCACTTTTTACGATTTTTCGATTCTGGTAATTTTCCCTAGTGGTACCCCTAGGGAAATCCGTAAAAATTCGTCAGATTCCGACAAGGTCAATTCTCGATGCGTTTTGACCGGCAAGCTTCAAGTAGCTATTCCAATCGAGTTTTCCCGAATTATTGGACTCAGATCCAAAATTTCACCACTTTTTACGATTTTTCGATTCTGGTGATTTTCCCTAGTGGTACCCCTAAGAAAATCCGTAAAAATTCCGACAAGACCAATTCTCGACACGTTGTGACCGGCAAGCTTCCATTAGATATTCCAATCTAGTTTTCCCGAATTATTGGACTCGGATCCAAAATTTCATCACTTTTTACGATTTTTCGATTCTTGTGATTTTCCCTAGTGGTACCCCTAGGAAAATCCGTAAAAATTCGTCAGATTCCGACGAGGCCAATTCTCGATGCGTTGTGACCGGCAAGCTTCCAGTAGCTATTCCAATCGAGTTTTCCCGAATTATTGGACTCGGATCAAAAATTTCACCACTTTTTACGATTTTTCGATTCTGGTGATTTTCCCTAGTGGTACCCCTAGGAAATCCGTAAAAATTCGTCAGATTCCGACGAGGCCAATTCTCGACACGTTGTGACCGGCAAGCTTCCAGTAGCTATTCCAATCGAGTTTTCCCGAATTATTGGACTCGGATCAAAAATTTTATCACTTTTTACGATTTTTCGATTCTGGTGATTTTCCCTAGTGGTACTCCTAGGAAAATCCGTAAAAATTCGTCAGATTCCGACGAGGCCAATTCTCGATGCGTTGTGACCGGCAAGCTTCCAGTAGCTATTCCAATCGAGTTTTCCCAAATTATTGGACTCGGATCAAAAATTTTACCACTTTTTACGATTTTTCGATTCTGGTGATTTTCCCTAGAAGTACCCCTAGGAAAATCCGTAAAAATTCCGACGAGGCCAATTCTTGACGCGTTGTGACCGGCAAGCTTCCAGTAGCTATTCCAATCGAGTTTTTCCGAATTATTGGACTCGGATCAAAAATTTCACCACTTTTTACGATTTTTCGATTCTTGTGATTTTCTCTAGTGGTACCCCTAGGAAAATCCGTAAAAATTCCGACGAGGCCAATTCTTGATGCGTTGTGACCGGCAAGCTTCCAGTAGCTATTCCAATCGAGTTTTCCCGAATTATTGGACTCGGATCAAAAATTTCACCACTTTTTACGATTTTTCGATTCTGGTGATTTTCCCCAGTGGTACCCCTAGGAAATCCGTAAAAATTCGTCAGATTCCGACGAGGCCAATTCTCGACACGTTGTGACCGGCAAGCTTCCAGTAGCTATTCCAATCGAGTTTTCCCGAATTATTGGACTCGGATCAAAAATTTCATCACTTTTTACGATTTTTCGATTCTGGTGATTTTCCCTAGTGGTACCCCTAGGAAAATCCGTAAAAATTCGTCAGATTCCGACGAGTCCAATTCTCGATGCGTTGTGACCGGCAAGCTTCCAGTAGCTATTCCAATCGAGTTTTCCCAAATTATTGGACTCGGATCAAAAATTTTACCACTTTTTACGATTTTTCGATTCTGGTGATTTTCCCTAGTGGTACCCCTAGGAAATCCGTAAAAATTCGTCAGATTCCGACGAGGCCAATTCTCGATGCGTTGTGACCGGCAAGCTTCCAGTAGCTATTCCAATCGAGTTTTCCCGAATTATTGGACTCGGATCAAAAATTTCACCACTTTTTACGATTTTTCGATTCTGGTGATTTTCCCTAGTGGTACCCTTAGGAAATCCGTAAAAATTCCGACGAGGCCAATTCTCGATGCGTTGTGACCGGCAAGCTTCCAGTAGCTATTCCAATAAAGTTTTTCGGAATTATTGGACTCGGATCCAAAATTTCACCACTTTTTACGATTTTTCGAAGCTGGTGATTTTCCCTAGTGGTACCCCTAGGGAAATCCGTAAAAATTCCGACGAGACCAATTCTCGTTGCGTTGTGACCGGCAAGCTTCCAGTAGCTATTCCAATCGAGTTTTCCCGAATTATTGGACTCGGATCCAAAATTTCACCACTTTTTATGATTTTTCGATTCTGGTGATTTTCCCTAGTGGTACCCCTAGGGAAATCCGTAAAAATTCGTCAGATTCTGACGAGGCCAATTCTCGATGCGTTGTGACAGGCAAGCTTCCAGTAGCTATTCCAATCGAGTTTTCCCGAATTATTGGACTCGGATCCAAAATTTTATAACTTTTTACGATTTTTCGATTATGGTGATTTTCCCTAGTGGTACTCCTAGGAAAATCCGTAAAAATTCCGACGAGGCCAATTCTCGATGTGTTGTGACCGGTTTGCTTCCAGTAGCTATTCCAATCGAGTTTTCCAGAATTATTGGACTCGGATCCAAAATTTCACCACTTTTCACGATTTTTCGATTCTGGTGATTTTCCCTGGTGGTACCCCTAGGGAAATCCGTAAAAATTCGTCAGATTCCGACGAGGCCAATTCTCGATGCGTTGTGACCGGCAAGCTTCCAGTAGCTATTCCAATCGAGTTTTCCCGAATTATTGGACTCAGATCCAAAATTTCACCACTTTTTACGATTTTTCGATTCTGGTGATTTTTCCTAGTGGTACCCCTAGGGAAATCCGTAAAAATTCGTCAGATTCCGACGAGGCCAATTCTCGATGCGTTGTGACCGGCTAGCTTCCAGTAGCTATTCCAATCGAGTTTTCCCGAATTATTGGACTCGGATCCAAAATTTTATAACTTTTTACGATTTTTCGATTATGGTGATTTTTCCTAGTGGTACTCCTAGGAAAATCCGTAAAAATTCCGACGAGGCCAATTCTCGATGCGTTGTGACCGGTTTGCTTCCAGTAGCTATTCCAATCGAGTTTTCCAGAATTATTGGACTCGGATCCAAAATTTCACCACTTTTCACGATTTTTCGATTCTGGTGATTTTCCCTGGTGGTACCCCTAGGGAAATCCGTAAAAATTCGTCAGATTCCGACGAGGCCAATTCTCGATGCGTTGTGACCGGCAAGCTTCCAGTAGCTATTCCAATCGAGTTTTCCCGAATTATTGGACTCAGATCCAAAATTTCACCCTTTTTACGATTTTTCGATTCTGGTGATTTTCCCTAATGGTACCCCTAGGGAAATCCGTAAAAATTCGTCAGATTCCGACGAAGCCAATTCTCGATGCGTTGTTACCGGCTAGCTTCCAGTAGCTATTCCAATTGAGTTTTCACGAATTATTGGACTCGGATCCAAAATTTTACCACTTTTTGCGATTTTTCGATTCTGGTGATTTTCCCTAGTGGTACCCCTAGGAAAATCCGTAAAAATTCCGACGAGGCCAATTCTCGACGCGTTGTGACCGGTTTGCTTCCAGTAGCTATTCCAATCGAGTTTTCTAGAATTATTGGACTCGGATCCAAAATTTCACCACTTTTTACGATTTTTCGATTCTGGTGATTTTCCCTAGTGGTACCCCTAGGGAAATCCGTAAAAATTTCGACGAGGCCAATTCTCGATGCGTTGTGACTGGCAAGCTTCCAGTAGCTATTCCAATCGAGTTTTCCCGAATTATTGGACTCGGATAAAAAATTTCACCACTTTTTACGATTTTTCGATTCTGGTGATTTTCCCTAGTGGTACCCCTAGGGAAATCCGTAAAAATTCGTCAGATTCCGATGAGGCCAATTCTCGATGCGTTGTCACCGGCAAGCTTCCAGTAGCTATTCCAATCGAGTTTTCCCGAATTATTGGACTCGGATCAAAAATTTCATCACTTTTTACGATTTTTCGATTCTGGTGATTTTCCCTAGTGGTACCCCTAGGAAATCCGTAAAAATTCCGACGAGGCCAATTCTCGATGCGTTGTGACGGGCAAGCTTCCAGTAGCTATTCCAATAAAGTTTTCCGGAATTATTGGACTCGGATCCAAAATTTCACCACTTTTTACGATTTTTCGATGCTGGTGATTTTCCCTAGTGGTACCCCTAGGGAAATCCGTAAAAATTCCGACGAGACCAATTCTCGTTGCGTTGTGACCGGCAAGCTTCCAGTAGCTATTCCAATCGAGTTTTCCCGAATTATTGGACTCGGATCCAAAATTTCACCACTTTTTATGATTTTTCGATTCTGGTGATTTTCCCTAGTGGTACCCCTAGGGAAATCCGTAAAAATTCGTCAGATTTTGACGAGGCCAATTCTCGATGCGTTGTGACAGGCAAGCTTCCAGTAGCTATTCCAATCGAGTTTTCTCGAATTATTGGACTCGGATCCAAAATTTCACCACTTTTTACGATTTTTCGATTCTGGTGATTTTTCCTAGTGGTACCCCTAGGGAAATCCGTAAAAATTCGTCAGATTCCGACGAGGCCAATTCTCGATGCGTTGTGACCGGCTAGCTTCCAGTAGCTATTCCAATCGAGTTTTCCCGAATTATTGGACTCGGATCCAAAATTTTATAACTTTTTACGATTTTTCGATTATGGTGATTTTCCCTAGTGGTACTCCTAGGAAAATCCGTAAAAATTCCGACGAGGCCAATTCTCGATGCGTTGTGACCGGTTTGCTTCCAGTAGCTATTCCAATCGAGTTTTCCAGAATTATTGGACTCGGATCCAAAATTTCACCACTTTTCACGATTTTTCGATTCTGGTGATTTTCCCTGGTGGTACCCCTAGGGAAATCCGTAAAAATTCGTCAGATTCCGACGAGGCCAATTCTCGATGCGTTGTGACCGGCAAGCTTCCAGTAGCTATTCCAATCGAGTTTTCCCGAATTATTGGACTCAGATCCAAAATTTCACCCTTTTTACGATTTTTCGATTCTGGTGATTTTTCCTAGTGGTACCCCTAGGGAAATCCGTAAAAATTCGTCAGATTCCGACGAAGCCAATTCTCGATGCGTTGTGACCGGCTAGCTTCCAGTAGCTATTCCAATTGAGTTTTCCCGAATTATTGGACTCGGATCCAAAATTTTACCACTTTTTGCGATTTTTCGATTCTGGTGATTTTTCCTAGTGGTACCCTTAGGAAAATCCGTAAAAATTACGACGAGGCCAATTCTCGACGCGTTGTGACCGGTTTGCTTCCAGTAGCTATTCCAATCGAGTTTTCTAGAATTATTGGACTCGGATCCAAAATTTCACCACTTTTTACGATTTTTCGATTCTGGTGATTTTCCCTAGTGGTACCCCTAGGGAAATCCGTAAAAATTTCGACGAGGCCAATTCTCGATGCGTTGTGACCGGCAAGCTTCCAGTAGCTATTCCAATCGAGTTTTCCCGAATTATTGGACTCGGATAAAAAATTTCACCACTTTTTACGATTTTTCGATTCTGGTGATTTTTCCTAGTGGTACCCCTAGGGAAATCCGTAAAAATTCGTCAGATTCCGATAAGGCCAATTCTCGATGCGTTGTGACCGGCAAGCTTCCAGTAGCTATTCCAATCGAGTTTTCCCGAATTATTGGACTCGGATCAAAAATTTCACCACTTTTTACGATTTTTCGATTCTGGTGATTTTCCCTAGTGGTACCCCTAGGAAATCCGTAAAAATTCGTCAGATTCCGACGAGGCCAATTCTCGACACGTTGTGACCGGCAAGCTTCCAGTAGCTATTCCAATCGAGTTTTCCCGAATTATTGGACTCGGATCAAAAATTTCATCAATTTTTACGATTTTTCGATTCTGGTGATTTTCCCTAGTGGTACGCCTAGGAAAATCCGTAAAAATTCGTCAGATTCCGACGAGGCCAATTCTCGATGCGTTGTGACCGGCAAGCTTCCAGTAGCTATTCCAATCGAGTTTTCCCGAATTATTGGACTCGGATAAAAAATTTCACCACTTTTTACGATTTTTCGATTCTGGTGATTTTCCCTAGTGGTACCCCTAGAAAAATCCGTAAAAATTCCGACGAGGCCAATTCTCGACGCGTTGTGACCGGTTTGCTTCCAGTAGCTATTCCAATCGAGTTTTCTAGAATTATTGGACTCGAATCCAAAATTTCACCACTTTTTACGATTTTTCGATTCTGGTGATTTTCCCTAGTGGTACCCCTAGGGAAATCCGTAAAAATTTCGACGAGGCCAATTCTCGATGCGTTGTGACCGGCAAGCTTCCAGTAGCTATTCCAATCGAGTTTTCCCGAATTATTGGACTCGGATAAAAAATTTCACCACTTTTTACGATTTTTCGATTCTGGTGATTTTTCCTAGTGGTACCCCTAGGGAAATCCGTAAAAATTCGTCAGATTCCGATGAGGCCAATTCTCGATGCGTTGTCACCGGCAAGCTTCCAGTAGCTATTCCAATCGAGTTTTCCCGAATTATTGGACTCGGATCAAAAATTTCATCACTTTTTACGATTTTTCGATTCTGGTGATTTTCCCTAGTGGTACCCCTAGGAAAATCCGTAAAAATTCGTCAGATTCCGACGAGGCCAATTATCGATGCGTTGTGACCGGCAAGCTTCCAGTAGCTATTCCAATCGAGTTTTCCCGAATTATTGGACTCGGATCAAAAATTTCACCACTTTTTACGATTTTTCGATTCTGGTGATTTTCCCTAGAAGTACCCCTAGGAAAATCCGTAAAAATTCCGACGAGGCCAATTCTCGACGCGTTGTGACCGGCAAGCTTCCAGTAGCTATTCCAATCGAGTTTCCCGAATTATTGGACTCGGATCCAAAATTTCAGCACTTTTTACGATTTTTCGATTCTGGTGATTTTCCCTAGTGGTACCCCTTGGGAAATCCGTAAAAATTCCGACGAGGCCAATTCTCGATGCGTTGTGACCGGTTTGCTTCCATTAGCTATTCCAATCGAGTTTTTCAGAATTATTGGACTCGGATCCAAAATTTCACCACTTTTTACAATTTTTCGATTCTGGTGATTTTCCCTAGTGGTACCCCTAGGAAAATCCGTAAAAATTTCGACGAGGCCAATTCTCAGTGCGTTGTGACCGGAAAGCTTCCAGTAGCTATTCCAATCGAGTTTTCCCGAATTATTGGACTCGGATCCAAAATATCACCACTTTTTACGATTTTTCGATTCTGGTAATTTTCCCTAGTGGTACCCCTGGGGAAATCCGTAAAAATTCGTCAGATTCCGACGAGGCAAATTCTCGATGCGTAGTGACCGGCAAGCTTCCAGTAGCTATTCCAATCGAGTTTTCCCGAATTATTGGACTCGGATCCAAAATTTTATAACTTTTTACGATTTTTCGATTATGGTGATTTTCCCTAGTGGTACTCCTAGGAAAATCCGTAAAAATTCCGACGAGGCCAATTCTCGATGCGTTGTGACCGGTTTGCTTCCAGTAGCTATTCCAATCGAGTTTTCTAGAATTATTGGACTCGGATCCAAAATTTCACCACTTTTCACGATTTTTCGATTCTGGTGATTTTCCCTGGTGGTACCCCTAGGGAAATCCGTAAAAATTCGTCAGATTCCGACGAGGCCAATTCTCGATGCGTTGTGACCGGCAAGCTTCCAGTAGCTATTCCAATCGAGTTTTCCCGAATTATTGGACTCAGATCCAAAATTTCACCCTTTTTACGATTTTTCGATTCTGGTGATTTTTCCTAGTGGTACCCCTAGGGAAATCCGTAAAAATTCGTCAGATTCCGACGAAGCCAATTCTCGATGCGTTGTGACCGGCTAGCTTCAAGTAGCTATTCCAATTGAGTTTTCCCGAATTATTGGACTTGGATCCAAAATTTTACCACTTTTTGCGATTTTTCGATTCTGGTGATTTTCCCTAGTGGTACCCCTAGGAAAATCCGTAAAAATTCCGACGAGGCCAATTCTCGACGCGTTGTGACCGGTTTGCTTCCAGTAGCTATTCCAATCGAGTTTTCTAGAATTATTGGACTCGGATCCAAAATTTCACCACTTTTTACGATTTTTCGATTCTGGTGATTTTCCCTAGTGGTACCCCTAGGGAAATCCGTAAAAATTCCGACGAGGCCAATTCTCGATGCGTTGTGACCGGCAAGCTTCCAGTAGCTATTCCAATCGAGTTTTCCCGAATTATTGGACTCAGATCCAAAATTTCACCCTTTTTACGATTTTTCGATTCTGGTGATTTTTCCTAATGGTACCCCTAGGGAAATCCGTAAAAATTCGTCAGATTCCGACGAAGCCAATTCTCGATGCGTTGTGACCGGCTAGCTTCCAGTAGCTATTCCAATTGAGTTTTCCCGAATTATTGGACTCGGATCCAAAATTTTACCACTTTTTGCGATTTTTCGATTCTGGTGATTTTCCCTAGTGGTACCCCTAGGAAAATCCGTAAAAATTCCGACGAGGCCAATTCTCGACGCGTTGTGACCGGTTTGCTTCCAGTAGCTATTCCAATCGAGTTTTCTAGAATTATTGGACTCGGATCCAAAATTTCACCACTTTTTACGATTTTTCGATTCTGGTGATTTTCCCTAGTGGTACCCCTAGGGAAATCCGTAAAAATTTCGACGAAGCCAATTCTCGATGCGTTGTGACCGGCAAGCTTCCAGTAGCAATTCCAATCGAGTTTTCCCGAATTATTGGACTCGGATAAAAAATTTCACCACTTTTTACGATTTTTCGATTCTGGTGATTTTTCCTAGTGGTACCCCTAGGGAAATCCGTAAAAATTCGTCAGATTCCGATGAGGCCAATTCTCGATGCGTTGTGACCGGCAAGCTTCCAGTAGCTATTCCAATCGAGTTTTCCCGAATTATTGGACTCGGATAAAAAATTTCACCACTTTTTACGATTTTTCGATTCTGGTGATTTTCCCTAGTGGTACCCCTAGGAAAATCCGTAAAAATTCCGACGAGGCCAATTCTCGACGCGTTGTGACCGGTTTGCTTCTAGTAGCTATTCCAATCGAGTTTTCTAGAATTATTGGACTCGGATCCAAAATTTCACCACTTTTTACGATTTTTCGATTCTGGTGATTTTCCCTAGTGGTACCCCTAGGGAAATCCGTAAAAATTTCGACGAGGCCAATTCTCGATGCGTTGTGACCGGCAAGCTTCCAGTAGCTATTCCAATCGAGTTTTCCCGAATTATTGGACTCGGATAAAAAATTTCACCACTTTTTACGATTTTTCGATTCTGGTGATTTTTCCTAGTGGTACCCCTAGGGAAATCCGTAAAAATTCGTCAGATTCCGATGAGGCCAATTCTCGATGCGTTGTCACCGGCAAGCTTCCAGTAGCTATTCCAATCGAGTTTTCCCGAATTATTGGACTCGGATCAAAAATTTCACCACTTTTTACGATTTTTCGATTCTGGTGATTTTCCCTAGTGGTAGCCCTAGGAAATCCGTAAAAATTCGTCAGATTCCGACGAAGCCAATTCTCGACACGTTGTGACCGGCAAGCTTCCAGTAGCTATTCCAATCGAGTTTTCCCGAATTATTGGACTCGGATCAAAAATTTCATCACTTTTTACGATTTTTCGATTCTGGTGATTTTCCCTAGTGGTACCCCTAGGAAAATCCGTAAAAATTCGTCAGATTCCGACGAGGCCAATTCTCGATGCGTTGTGACCGGCAAGCTTCCAGTAGCTATTCCAATCGAGTTTTCCCGAATTATTGGACTCGGATCAAAAATTTCACCACTTTTTACGATTTTTCGATTCTGGTGATTTTCCCTAGAAGTACCCCTAGGAAAATCCGTAAAAATTCCGACGAGGCCAATTCTCGACGCGTTGTGACCGGCAAGCTTCCAGTAGCTATTCCAATCGAGTTTCCCGAATTATTGGACTCGGATCCAAAATTTCAGCACTTTTTACGATTTTTCGATTCTGGTGATTTTCCCTAGTGGTACCCCTTGGGAAATCCGTAAAAATTTCGACGAGGCCAATTCTCGATGCGTTGTGACCGGTTTGCTTCCATTAGCTATTCCAATCGAGTTTTTCAGAATTATTGGACTCGGATCCAAAATTTCACCACTTTTTACAATTTTTCGATTCTGGTGATTTTCCCTAGTGGTACCCCTAGGAAAATCCGTAAAAATTTCGACGAGGCCAATTCTCAGTGCGTTGTGACCGGAAAGCTTCCAGTAGCTATTCCAATCGAGTTTTCCCGAATTATTGGACTCGGATCCAAAATATCACCACTTTTTACGATTTTTCGATTCTGGTAATTTTCCCTAGTGGTACCCCTGGGGAAATCCGTAAAAATTCGTCAGATTCCGACGAGGCAAATTCTCGATGCGTAGTGACCGGCAAGCTTACAGTAGCTATTCCAATCGAGTTTTCCCGAATTATTGGACTCGGATCCAAAATTTTACCACTTTTTACGATTTTTCGATTCTGGTGATTTTCCCTAGTGGTACCCCTAGGGAAATCCGTAAAAATTCCGACGAGGCCAATTCTCGACGCGTTGTGACCGGCAAGCTTCCAGTAGCTATTCCAATCGAGTTTTTCCGAATTATTGGACTCGGATCAAAAATTTCACCACTTTTTACAATTTTTCGATTCTAGTGATTTTTCCTAGTGGTACCCCTAGGGAAATCCGTAAAATTTCCGACGAGGCCAATTCTCAACGCGTTGTGACCGGTAAGCTTCCAGTAGCTATTCCAATTGAGTTTTCCCGAATTATTGGACTCGGATCCAAAATTTCACCACTTTTTACGATTTTTTCGATTCTGGTGATTTTCCCTAGTGGTACCCCTAGGGAAATCCGTAAAAATTCCGACGAGGCCAATTCTAGTTGCGTTGTGACCGGCAAGCTTCCAGTAGCTATTCCAATCAAGTTTTCCGGAATTATTGGACTCGGATCCAAAATTTCACCACTTTTTACGATTTTTCGATGCTGGTGATTTTCCCTAGTGGTACCCCTAGGGAAATCCGTAAAAATTCCGACGAGACCAATTCTCGATGCGTTGTGACCGGCAAGCTTCCAGTAGCTATTCCAATCGATTTTTTCTGAATTATTGGACTCGGATCCAAAATTTCACCACTTTTTACGATTTTTCGATTCTGGTGATTTTCCCTAGTGGTACCCCTAGGGAAATCCGTAAAAATTCTGACGAGACCAATTCTCGATGTGTTGTGACCGGCAAGCTTCCAGTAGCTATTCCAATCGAGTTTTCCGGAATTATTGGACTCGGATCCAAAATTTCACCACTTTTTACGATTTTTCGATTCTGGTGATTTTCCCTAGTGGTACCCCTAGGGAAATCCGTAAAAATTCGTCAGATTCCGACGAGGATAATTCTCGATGCGTTGTGACCGGCAAGCTTCCAGTAGCTATTCCAATCGAGTTTTCCCGAATTATTGGACTCGGATCCAAAATTTCACCACTTTTTACGATTTTTCGATTCTGGTAATTTTCCCTAGTGGTACCCCTAGGGAAATTCGTAAAAATTCGTCAGATTCCGACGGGGCAAATTCTCGATGCGTTGTGACCGGAAAGCTTCCAGTAGCTATTCCAATCGAGTTTTCCCGAATTATTGGACTCGGATCCAAAATTTTACCACTTTTTACGATTTTTCGATTCTGGTGATTTTCCCTAGTGGTACCCCTAGGGAAATCCGTAAAAATTCCGACGAGACCAATTCTCGACGCGTTGTGACCGGCAAGCTTCCAGTAGCTATTCCAATTGAGTTTTTCCGAATTATTGGACTCGGATTAAAAATTTCACCACTTTTTACAATTTTTCGATTCTGGTGATTTTTCCTAGTGGTACCCCTAGGGAAATCCGTAAAAATTCCGACGAGGCCAATTCTCGACGCGTTGTGACCGGTAAGCTTCTAGTAGTTATTCCAATTGAGTTTTCCCGAATTATTGGACTCGGATCCAAAATTTCACCACTTTTTACGATTTTTCGATTCTGGTGATTTTCCCTAGTGGTACCCCTAGGGAAATCCGTAAAAATTCCGACGAGGCCAATTCTCGATGCGTTGTGACCGGCAAGCTACCAGTAGCTATTCCAATAAAGTTTTCCGGAATTATTGGACTCGGATCCAAAATTTCACCACTTTTTACGATTTTTCGATGCTGGTGATTTTCCCTAGTGGTACCCCTAGGGAAATCCGTAAAAATTCCGACGAGACCAATTCTCGTTGCGTTGTGACCGGCAAGCTTCCAGTAGCTATTCCAATTGAGTTTTCCCGAATTATTGGACTCGGATCCAAAATTTCACCACTTTTTATGATTTTTCGATTCTGGTGATTTTCCCTAGTGGTACCCCTAGGGAAAATCCGTAAAAATTCGTCAGATTCTGACGAGGGCCAATTCTCGATGCGTTGTGACAGGCAGCTTCCAGTAGCTATTCCAATCGAGTTTTCCCGAATTATTGGACTCGGATCCAAAATTTCACCACTTTTTATGATTTTTCGATTATGGTGATTTTCCCTAGTGGTACTCCTAGGAAAATCCGTAAAAATTCCGACGAGGCCAATTCTCGATGCGTTGTGACCGGTTTGCTTCCAGTAGCTATTCCAATCGAGTTTTTCAGAATTATTGGACTCGGATCCAAAATTTCACCACTTTTCACGAATTTTCGATTCTGGTGATTTTCCCTGGTGGTACCCCCTAGGGAAATCCGTAAAAATTCGTCAGATTCCGACGAGGCCAATTCTCGATGCGTTGTGACCGGCAAGCTTCCAGTAGCTATTCCAATTGAGTTTTCCCGAATTATTGGACTCAGATCCAAAATTTCACCCTTTTTTACGATTTTTCGATTCTGGTGATTTTCCCTAGGGGTACCCCTAGGGAAATCCGTAAAAATTCGTCAGATTCCGACGAAACCAATTCTCGATGCGTTGTGACCCGGCTAGCTTCCAGTAGCTATTCCAATTGAGTTTTCCCGAATTATTGGACTCGGATCCAAAATTTTACCACTTTTTGCGATTTTTTCGATTCTGGTGATTTTCCCTAGTGGTACCCCTAGGAAAATCCGTAAAAATTCCGACGAGGCCAATTCTCGACGCGTTGTGACCGGTTTGCTTCCAGTAGCTATTCCAATCGAGTTTTCTAGAATTATTGGACTCGGATCCAAAATTTCACCACTTTTTACGATTTTTCGATTCTGGTGATTTTCCCTAGTGGTACCCCTAGGGAAATCCGTAAAAATTTCGACGAGGGCCAATTCTCGATGCGTTGTGACCGGCAAGCTTCCAGTAGCTATTCCAATCGAGTTTTCCCGAATTATTGGACTCGGATAAAAAAATTTCACCACTTTTTACGATTTTTCGATTCTGGTGATTTTCCCTAGTGGTACCCCTAGGGAAATCCGTAAAAATTCGTCAGATTCCGATGAGGCCAATTCTCGATGCGTTGTCACCGGCAAGCTTACAGTAGCTATTCCAATCGAGTTTTCCCGAATTATTGGACTCGGATCCAAAATTTCACCACTTTTCACGATTTTTTAATTCTGGTGATTTTCCTTGGTGGTACCCCTAGGGAAATCCGTAAAAATTCGTCAGATTCCGACGAGGCCAATTCTCGATGCGTTTTGACCGGCAAGCTTCAAGTAGCTATTCCAATCGAGTTTTCCCGAATTATTGGACTCAGATCCAAAATTTCACCACTTTTTACGATTTTTCGATTCTGGTGATTTTCCCCTAGTGGTACCCCTAAGAAAATACGTAAAACTTCCGACAAGGCCAATTCTCGACACGTTGTGACCGGCAAGCTTCCATTAGATATTACAATCTAGTTTTCCCGAATTATTGGACTCGGATCCAAAAATTTCATCACTTTTTACGATTTTTCGATTCTGGTGATTTTCCCTAGTGGTACCCCTAGGAAAAATCCGTAAAAATTCGTCAGATTCCGACGAGGCCAATTCTCGATGCGTTGTGACCGGCAAGCTTCCAGTAGCTATTCCAATCGAGTTTTCCAGAATTATTGGACTCGGATCAAAAATTTCACCACTTTTTACGATTTTTCGATTCTGGTGATTTTCCCTAGTGGTACCCTAGGAAATCCGTAAAAAATTCGTCAGATTCCGACGAGGCCAATTCTCGATGCGTTGTGACCGGCAAGCTTCCAGTAGCTATTCCAATCGAGTTTTCCCGAATTATTGGACTCGGATCAAAAATTTCACCACTTTTTACGATTTTTCGATTCTGGTGATTTTCCCTAGAAGTACCCCTAGGAAAATCCATAAAAATTCCGACGAGGCCAATTCTCGACGCGTTGTAACCGGCAAGCTTCCAGTAGCTATTCCAATCGAGTTTCCCGAATTATTGGACTCGGATCCAAAAATTTCAGCACTTTTTTACGATTTTTCGATTCTGGTGATTTTCCCTAGTGGTACCCCTTGGGAAAATCCGTAAAAAATTCCGACGAGGCCAATTCTCGATGCGTTGTGACCGGTTTGCTTTCCATTAGCTATTCCAATCGAGTTTTTCAGAATTATTGGACTCGGATCCAAAATTTCACCAATTTTTTACGATTTTTCGATTCTGGTGATTTTCCCTAGTGGTACACCTAGGAAAATCCGTAAAAATTTCGACGAGGCCAATTCTCAGTGCGTTGTGACCGGAAAGCTTCCAGTAGCTATTCCAATCGAGTTTTCCCGAATTATTGGACCTCGGATCCAAAATTTCACCACTTTTTACGATGTTTCGATTCCTGGTGATTTTCCCTAGTGGTACCCCTAGGGAAATCCGTAAAAATTCCGACGAGGCCAATTCTCATTGCGTTGTGACCGGCAAGCTTCCAGTAGCTATTCCAATCAAGTTTTCCGGAATTATTGGACTCGGATCCAAAATTTCACCACTTTTTACGATTTTTCGATGCTGGTGATTTTCCCTAGTGGTACCCCTAGGGAAATCCGTAAAAATTTCGACGAGGCCAATTCTCGATTCGTTGTGACCGGCAAGCTTCCAGTAGCTATTCCAATCGAGTTTTCCCGAATTATTGGACTCGGATAAAAAAATTTCACCACTTTTTACGATTTTTCGATTCTGGTGATTTTCCCTAGTGGTACCCCTAGGGAAATCCGTAAAAATTCGTCAGATTCCGATGAGGCCAATTCTCGATGCGTTGTCCACCGGCAAGCTTCCAGTAGCTATTCCAATCGAGTTTTCCCGAATTATTGGACCTCGGATCCAAAATTTCACCACTTTTCACGATTTTTTAATTCTGGTGATTTTCCTTGGTGGTACCCCTAGGGAAATCCGTAAAAATTCGTCAGATTCCGACGAGGCCAATTCTCGATGCGTTTTGACCGGCAAGCTTCAAGTAGCTATTCCAATCGAGTTTTCCCGAATTATTGGACTCAGATTCCAAAATTTCACCACTTTTTACGATTTTTCGATTCTGGTGATTTTCCCTAGTGGTACCCCTAAGAAAAATCCGTAAAAATTCCGACAAGGCCAATTCTCGACACGTTGTGACCGGCAAGCTTCCATTAGATATTCCAATCTAGTTTTCCCGAATTATTGGACTCGGATCCAAAATTTCATCACTTTTTACGATTTTTCGATTCTGGTGATTTTCCCTAGTGGTACCACTAGGAAAATCCGTAAAAATTCGTCAGATTCCGACGAGGCCAATTCTCGATGCGTTGTGACCGGCAAGCTTCCAGTAGCTATTCCAATCGAGTTTTCCCGAATTATTGGACTCGGATCAAAAATTTCACCACTTTTTACGATTTTTCGATTCTGGTGATTTTCCCTAGTGGTACCCCTAGGAAATCCGTAAAAATTCGTCAGATTCCGACGAGGCCAATTCTCGATGCGTTGTGACCCGGCAAGCTTCCAGTAGCTATTCCAATCGAGTTTTCCCGAATTATTGGACTCGGATAAAAAATTTCACCACTTTTTACGATTTTTCGATTCTGGTGATTTTCCCTAGAAGTACCCCTAGGAAAATCCGTAAAAATTCCGACGAGGCCAATTCTCGACGCGTTGTGACCGGCAAGCTTCCAGTAGCTATTCCAATCGAGTTTCCCTAATTATTGGACTCGGATCCAAAATTTCAGCACTTTTTACGATTTTTCGATTCTGGTGATTTTCCCTAGTGGTACCCCTTGGGAAATCCGTAAAAATTCCGACGAGGCCAATTCTCGATGAGTTGTGACCGGTTTTGCTTCCATTAGCTATTCCAATCGAGTTTTTCAGAATTATTGGACTCGGATCCAAAATTTCACCACTTTTTACGATTTTTTCGATTCTGGTGATTTTCCCTAGTGGTACCCCTAGGAAAAATCCGTAAAAATTTCGACGAGGCCAATTCTCAGTGCGTTGTGACCGGAAAGCTTCCAGTAGCTATTCCAATCGAGTTTTTCCCGAATTATTGGACTCGGATCCAAAATTTCACCACTTTTTACGATTTTACGATTCTGGTAATTTTCCCTAGTGGTACCCCTGGGGAAATCCGTAAAAATTCGTCAGATTCCGACGAGACAAATTCTCGATGCGTTGTGAACCGGCAAGCTTCCAGTAGCTATTCCAATCGAGTTTTCCCGAATTATTGGACTCGGATCCAAAATTTTACCACTTTTTACGATTTTTCGATTCTGGTGATTTTCCCTAGTGGTACCCCTAGGGAAATCCGTAAAAATTCCGACGAGGCCAATTCTCGACGCGTTGTGACCGGCAAGCTTCCAGTAGCTATTCCAATCGAGTTTTTCCGAATTATTGGACTCGGATCAAAAATTTCACCACTTTTTACAATTTTTCGATTCTAGTGATTTTTCCTAGTGGTACCCCTAGGGAAATCCGTAAAAATTCCGACGAGGCCAATTCTCGACGCGTTGTGACCGGTAAGCTTCCAGTAGCTATTCCAATTGAGTTTTCCCGAATTATTGGACTCGGATCTAAAATTTCACCACTTTTTACGATTTTTCGATTCTGGTGATTTTCCCTAGTGGTACCCCTAGGGAAATCCGTAAAAATTCCGACGAGGCCAATTCTCGTTGCGTTGTGACCGGCAAGCTTCCAGTAGCTATTCCAATCAAGTTTTCCGGAATTTCACCACTTTTTTACGATTTTTCGATGCTGGTAATTTTCCCTAGTGGTACCCCTAGGGAAATCCGTAAAAATTCCGACGAGACCAATTCTCGATGCGTTGTGACCGGCAAGCTTCCAGTAGCTATGCCAATCGATTTTTCCCGAATTATTGGACTCGGATCCAAAATTTCACCACTTTTTACGATTTTTCGATTCTGGTGATT